>WBZZ01003310.1:117500-167500 GCA_019918135.1 Paulinella micropora
AAAATACACAATTTAATCATGGAAATCATGATTTAATCATGGAAACTGTGACGTAATCATGTTTTTTGGTACATGATAGCATCGTGCAATGCATGATTTATATTAACAGGACATGATGAAAGCATGTACTCACGAGTACGTCGTGTATACATGATGTACGCATGTAGTAACTGATATAATCATGGGACATGATAAGGCCATGTACTTTTAGCCTCCCTTCCCTATATGATATTATCATAATTGCATGATCTCCTCATGTACTACTATTCTTGACAGTGCATGATAAAAGCCTGTAATTATGATTCTATCATGTTCGCATTGATTTTATCATGCGTACGCGATCTACTCATGTATTACATGATAGAATTTGCGTACATGATATAATCATGCACTTATTCTCGGTTTAAAAGGCATGATGAACTCATGCTTTACATGACATAATCATGTGAAACTGATAACAATGTGAGTACATGATCTTCTCATGTATGGATTTGTGTACATGATATAATCATGCACTTAGTTCTCGGTTTGAAGGCATGATGAAATCATGCTTTACATTATATGTTCATGTGAAACTGATAAAATGTGTGTACATGATCTTCTCATGTACGGGATTTTGTGCATGATCTATCATGTTTAGCATGGTTTCGTCATGTAAACATGAGTTACTCAGGTTTTACATGATTCCATCATGTAAAACTGGTATAATTTCTGTACATGATCTCGTCATGTACGGTTTTTTGGGCAATTTCTATCATGTACTACATGATACTATCATTTTTGCATGATGTTATCATGGATAACCTGATGTAATCATGTAATCAAACTAGAGCATGATCTTATCATGCACGCTTTGTCCTGGTAGTGGGCCTTGAGTGTTTTTCATCTGTTAGACCAATATATTAAATATATTAATCTAACAGGTTATGAGCCTCGCTCGTCATATTCTCCCCCTTGGTATCCCGCCTCTACCTCAGCGGGGGTTGGTGGAGCAAGGGGTTTATCTTTTACTTCCCGAGACTACCCCATGACCTCCCTCACGTCCGGTGTTGTGGTTGAGGAAGTGGAGGTAAGGGGGGCTCTCTTTTCTGGAGACTCCCCCATGACCTCCCCCACGTCTTGTGTTGACGTTGAAGAAGAGGAGGTGGGGGGGGGGGGGGTTCGTGGGATAGAAGAGCTATCTTTCTGATCAGAGGCACTCACCCATTGAGTAGATAAAAGGGACATAGGTACAAGCATTAAAGAGATAGGACGGGGGACAAATCCTTCTCTTAGTTTCTGTCTATACCCTGTTAAGATAGCTTCCCTCTTCTTCTCTTCACCAATGTGCCATGAGCAAAACTCAAACCCTGCCCTAATCTCTTTGCACACGCCCCTCCCTCCGCGCCCAACCGGGCCGCACCTAACTTCCATGAGCACCTGAAACCTGACTTTGCAGTGGCTTCGCACTGCTTGCCATTGGGTACGTGGCAGCTATCAGGCTTTATAGGTTTTGCATGAAGGTTGAGTGGTGGCCCACCTATCTCTCTGACATGTAATGCGTTGGTACTTTCTATGAGAACTTTTCTGTAAACTGTCTTGACACGACGGAGCCCCCATCCATCCTCTAAGGGGTAGATCACACCCAGAGGGGTGGGGTCACCTGCCATGACAAGGGAGTTTACAAAATTGTTTCATTAAGTGGAGGAATGCGTGTTTGAGATGCGTGGCGAGTGGGATGTGGAGTGACGTGTGGTGGTGTGGTCTCCCCTTCTCTTTCTGTCACACTGTGGCTGTACCTACGACTTCTGTCTACACCCAGGAGGACAGAAGAACAGAGGGAGGATTAGGTGTTATAATTGTGAGGGTGACCATGTCATGAAGGTATGTTTTGTCCGTTGCCTCCTCAAACATTGTCCAGGAGATGGGCATGACCCTAACCACTGCCCCATAAGGAGAAAAGCGGGGGCTATTGCTACTCCCTCTAGTCTGATAGAAGGTAGTCAGAAGAGCAAAAATAGTGAGTGTAGTAAGGTAGAGGGAGAAGGAAGGAATGGCAAGGACATGATGAAGAAGAAAAAGAAGAAGGGAAGGAGAGAAGGAAACTCAAAGCTACTGACTTCATCAAGAAGAAGAAGACCATCAGTCTGAATGCTGGGGGGTCTGATTCCTCCTCTTCGTCTTCCTCATCTAAGGAAGACGTAGAAGATGATCCAGACTTCTCCAGATTGCAGTCTGAAGATCCCTCTATCTGATGAAGACTCAGAGAGTGAGGGAGAGGAGGTAGATAGGGTAGGGCATATCAATCATTTGTCTGCTGTCAATGTGGTGGAGAGGGAAGAGGAGAGTGTGGAGAGAGGAGAGGATGTTCACGACACCACCACACCACTACCTCTTTTCACCACCCCACACACACCAGTCATTCATGTGATGGAGAGAGAGGATGACAGTGATGGGGAGAAAGAACATAACAACCTCACCACAACTGCCCCACCATCACCTCTTTTTGCCCCACCACTTACGCCACCCAGCGCACATGCGAGAGGGAGAGGACTAGATTCACAGTGATAGGGTCATTCCGGTACCGTACAGCTTTTGCATCCTGGTCATTGACACACTCCCTTGGGCGATTTGCTGTTAGGCCAATATATTAAATATATTAATCTGAAACTCTCACCAAACACAGTTTGCAGTAACAGAACTTTAATATATTTAATATATTGGTCTAAAATCATCACTTGTACAAAATATTTCTTGATACTTTTATTTGTAGGCTACAAACCAGCTAAGAGAAAACCACTTATTTTTTCCTTGTCGAAACATGAAAATCTCATATTTCGTAGGTGGCTTGAGTATTATTTCTTGCACAGGTGAATAGGTGAATCATTTTGTATTATCATTAAACGTATTTCTCCAACTTTATGTAATCTGTAAATGTCTATGGAATACAAAAACTCAAAATCACAAAACCAGCAATTTTCTGGTTGTGGGAACATATACATTTAGTATTCATCCGTGTTAAGACTTTCAAGTATTGGAATCATCTTTTATTATCATAAATTAAAGCTCCACCTTTTTGTTTATTTTGCCTAGAAGCTACAAACCAAAAAGTGGGTTTTCACAACTTCACCTGTCTGACCTACACATGCCTGTACATTTTCCCCTGGACCTTACTCCTACAGTTTTTTTAGTGCAATCATGTCTGACTGACATATACTTACGATAGATACAAAATATTGAAAATGGGATGTGCCTGCTTCATTCCTGGAGGCATGCAAGTCCAAGATGTCGGAATGTCAAAAAAGTTTTGACTATTTTTCTTTTGGAGTTCGTGTGATTTTCAACAAAAACCACGCAGTGAAGGTATAGTGTTTTAGGACTCCCCCAACCTATTTAGGAGCTGTAGGACCGTCAATTGTTTTAGAAATAAATTTTTATTTGCTTGTTCAGCTGCCCTTAAGGGACTGTTTTCCGGCCGACTCTGTGTGTCTCAGAGATGCTAAAATTTTCTCAAAATCCGATCAAATTATTTATCGAGATGCATTGTATAACGTTCGATAGTTCAAAAGCTAAGAAAATAACAATCAAAAACAGATTCTTTAATCATAATCGTGGTTGCAAACAATTTTTTACCACATTGAATCAGCAAAAAAAATTACGGCCCGACCTGTCTTTTTGACAGTTTCCGAAATTTTTTCCACAAGAAATGGTGACTTATTTACAACTTCAAATGCTTTGTTTGTCAAAACTACTAAAAATAATTTAAAATCGATTGTAGATTCTAAATCAGGGTGATCTGAAGAATTTAACTGTATATGTTTAATTATTTTTGAACCGGGCCGAATCGACTAAAGACCCCAAGGGAGCGGTAAAAATACATAAGTTAAATTGTGAGTTTTTTCAACTTTTTTTTTTTTTCAATCACTTGGAATCTTTAATGATTGTGATTAAACTTATCATTTTTTTTTTCACCCCTTAATTTACTATTCCATTTTATCTCTTCGTCTTCCCACTCAGCGGGTGACTATTAATATTAATGGAAAGATGTTTGCAAGGTTTTCTGTATGTTTTTGGTGAGCAGCCTTCGTGTTTGGCAACGTTCTGACTTTGAGTTTTTCCTTGTTGGAATCGGAAGTGACATCACTGAGGAGCTTTAGCTTTGGTTTTGGGAAGCAAAGGAAGGGAGAGTAATTCATTTGGACTGAACAGCTGTCGCTCTTCTTTCTCTCTTCTCTCCTTTCTCTCTCATCTTATTGGTTGGGCAAGGACTTTGGATTGGATAAGAATTTAGGGGGAGATATATGTTTGTGTGTGATCATATTTATATACGTGTTTGCTTTGGGCAGTTTGTGATTATGAATTGCATTATCGTCGTGGTTGTTAACATGTTGCTGCGAGTATGTGTGTTATTATTTGGCGGAGGAGACATACTCATATTTGAGGAAGATTGTTTGTTGTTTTCATCCTCATTTGTTTGCGGATTGGTTGTGCTCGTGACATTGTGTTGAACATACATTACTGAACGATATAGTATATTGACGTTGACATATATATGTATCTTCATATTGCGTGATCATTTTTCGTGCGAATGGTGGATTACATAGTAAGGGGATAGTATTAGTTACAGTGTTGCTATATTGCCAAACTCCACTGGAGACGGATAACTCACTTGCTCATACATGGTATTAATAATGATGTTGATGTGCTTAATGCTTAACTATGTGTTTAGGTTTTGATGTTTGAGTTGTGACAGTATTTTATTAATTAACTTGTTTGGCTGTTGTCTGGCTTTTATGACATTTATGTTGGCACATATCGGCCGCTATTCCTAAATAGGGGAGCGTTGTACGGAATAGTATTAATGGTATTTAGTCATATCGGCCTCTACATGTTTTTACATAGTTATTATTAATAATATTTCTGGTACTGGTGGCAGTCAGTTCCTTATAGGACTGATGATTGATATTTACTCATTTGTATTTCCTTTATTCAAGTTTAGGCGGGTAGATAGTTCAAATTGAGAGAGCCCGTGTTGGGTTCAGTTTCATTCTGTCTCTGACAATAAAGACCAAGTGGCGTCTACAGAATGGGAACCCCTCCCCCGGCAACCTCGTCGTCGGATCATGATATTAATCAATAGTAGCCTTCAGTCACTGAGAGCACCTACTCTGTGCGATAGGCATAAGTATTTAGCTATCAGACTTTGACCCACCACAAAATACGCCATAAGCAAGAAACTATGTAAGTTTTCATGTTATTATAAGACGTTAAATTACGACATACCATATCACTGGCAGCAGTAGTGGTAATAGTAATAGTAGTAGTAGTAGTAGGTAGTAGGAATAGTAGGTAGAAGGAATAGTAAGGAATAGTAGAAGGAATAGTAGGTAGAAGGAATAGTAGGAGTATCAGGAATAGATAGTATTATGTAGCTACAGACTTTGAGCCACCAAAGCAAGAATAATAGTTTCGTGTTATTACAATACGTTGTTAAATTACATACATGACTTACACTCATAGTTTACATCTGCTAAAAAAATTACGTGACACATTCATACAGTTAACACATACATACAAGAAACGATTGTCTGTCTATCATCTATCCTAAACATATTACATACATGCATACATACCCACAAATGTACATGAAAACCCAAACAAGTACACATACATTTAAAATATATGAAACATTCATACAAAACAGTAAATACATACATACATACAAGATACTTATACAATATACTTATGCCTATACCTAACAATACAAACAAGTACAAATACATACATGACACATTCATGCAAGAAAGTAAATACATAAAATACTCTTTATATCTGACAACAAAACTCTTCCTATATCTGGCGTACATACACACAAGATAGTAAATACATGTGCAATCCTGTATCATAGGTATATCTTACCTCATCTATCTGACAACTTATACCCATGCTTTCATATACACATGATACATTCATACAAGACAAGTAATAATACATAGATATCCTATACATTCATAGCTCATTTTTCATGCACATGCTTATCCATTATAGGGAGGAAGGAAAAAGGAGAAGCAAAAAAAGAAATAAATAAAAAAGAATGGACAGTTTCATTTGTCGTCAAAACCTATACGTGTCATCGTATGTTAACGATACACATGTACGTACGTAAGATGGAGTTAGGAAAGAAAATGAGAAGAAAACAAGAAAGAAAGAACAGAATAGTAATTAATTAATAGATAGTAGTAGTAGTAGTAGTAGTAGTTATAGTGTAGTGTAGTAGTAGTAGTAGTAGTAGTAGTAGTAGTAGTAGTAGTAGTATAGTTTGTAGTAGTAGTAGTAGTAGTAGTAGTAGTAGTAGTAGTAGTAGTAGTAGTAGTAGTATAGTTTGTAGTAGTAGTAGTAGCTAGTATAGTTTAATAGTAGTCGTAGCAGTTAGTAGAAATAGTAGTAGTAGAAGCAGTCAGTAGAAATAGTAGTAGTAGTAGCAGTAGTAGTAGTAGTAGTAGTAGTAGTAGTAGTAGTAGTAGATAGTGGTAGTAGTACTAGTAGTAGTAGTAGTAGTAGTAGTAGTAGTAGTAGTAGTAGTAGCAGCAGTAAAGTAGAAATAGTAATAGTATAGTAGTAGTAGTAGTAATAGTAGTAGCAGTAATAGTAGTAGTAATAGTAGCAGCAGCAGCGTAGTAGTGGTAATAATAATAGTAGTAATAGTATTGTAGTAGTAGTAGTAGTAGTGGTAGTAGTAGTAGTAACAGTAGTAGTAGTGGTAGTAGTAGTAGTCGTAGTCGTAGTAGTCGTAGTAGTAGTAGTAGTAGTAGTAGTAGTAGTAGTAGTAGTAGTAATAGTAGTAGTAGTAGTAGTAGTAGTAATAGTAGTAGTAGTAGTAGTAGTAGTAGTAGTAGTAGTAGTAGTAGTAGTAGTAATAGTAGTAGTAATAGTAATTAATAGTAGTAATTAATAGTAGTAATAATAGTGGCTGTAGTAATAGTAGTAGTAGTAATAGTAGTAGTAGTAGTAGTAGTAGTGGTAGTATTAGTAGTATTAGAAGTAGTAGTTCGTGGTAGTAGTAGATAGAGGTTTAAGTAGTAGTAGTAGTAGTAGTAGTAGTAGTAGTAGTAGTAGTAGTAGTGGTAGTAGTAGTAGTAGTAGTAGTAGTAGTAGTAGTAGTAGTAGTAGTAGTAGGAGGAGGAATAATATAGTTTGTAACCACCAAAGCAAGAATAATAGTTTTCGTGTTATTACAATACGTTACATTACATTATAGACATTACTTACATACACTCCATAGTTGACATCACTGCTAGAAAAATTCAACCAGAACCTCTCATAGAATGTATGTTTTCGTGTTGTTGTTATTGTGTGATTCCATATGTTGCATAACTGCTGCATTACACGCGCACGTACAACATAACATCAACTTACCTGAATCACTCCTTGGACGAAGCTCACTACACATCATTTCACGCTTCCTAACCACCTACAAGTAATAGTTTTGCCTGCGCTTCAGAAAAGCGACCACACCATCGCGGTCAAACGGCTACGTCTGAGCTCACGAGATGTAAGTAGTATAGGGTGCCACTTGGGCACAGGTGTTCAATACATACCTCCGTTGAAATCAAAACGGCTCCAACGGCTCTCCTATTGAAAGTAGTATGTTTTACCATCATTCACAATTTCATCAAAATCTCTCTTCCTATTCATAGTTTATTATTTCAAGACATTCTTCAAGACATCTTCAAGACATCACAATAATTAAAGAAATTACGCAAAATGACAAGAAATGCGAAAACAAAAAAAACATTTTTTCTGTTTCAGCAAAAAGGCAATAGAAACGGCTCTCCTGTTCGTCGTCTTAACGGATAGAAAATAACGGCTATTTAATGGTTATTTTTAACAATTAATTATTTTACATTTAAAGATAAAATAGAGACACATATATAAGATGATGCGATTTAGAATGTCTAGAGGTTGTGTTATGGTAAAGAATAACGAAAAGAGACCAATGGTAAAAGTTCAATGGAGAGAAGGAGGAAAGGTTATGTGTAAGAGTATCTGTATTGGAAAGAAGAAATCAAAAGAGCAAGCACTAGAAGAAGCAAAGAAATATCACGAAGAAATTGTGATTCCAAGGTATGAGGAATGGAAAGTAAATTATGATAAAGAAACAAAAGAAATCAAAAAAGAAAAGAAGAAAATTTGGAAACACAAAGATTTCAAGTGTGAATGCGGCGCTGAAATACATAATGGCAACAAAGGGCGACATATGAAGTCTCAGAAACATATTTCAGCAGATTACAAAATTACGGAAAAAGAAAAACCTCCAGTTCCTCCTAGACCAAGCAAAGAGTATATGGAGAGAATAAAGAATGAGGAGATGTCAAAGTCCAAGGATAAGGACGATAGGTGTAATATTTGCGGATACATGGAACATAACTGCCACTGCGGTTGCGGGTATGGTAAGTATTGGTAATTAAAAGGTTTGTCCGCAGAAAACACTGAATTTCCATCTAAAGACAAGGAAGGGGGCTATATATAGGGCACACGAGGCCACGAGGGGACAACCGATTGAGGCGGACAAATATTTTAATTTTATAAAATTATATTTTTCCTTAATATACAATTATCAAACATGGAGACACATGCATACAACGGCAAGGTCTACAGGTTGGATAGATTAAGGGAATATAAGATAAATTATGAAATTAAACTAGTCAGGGGTCGGGACGTCCTATATATTAAACCAAAGGTAAGGGGGTATAAGATAGATTCACCGACAGCCCAAAACTACTTGAACCAAGTAAGAGGTGCGGTGTATTTCGAACACCATGCTATTCCAATAGCACCCCCTTTACCTACGATTGAAGAGAAAAAAGAAATCAAGGAAAATGTCAGAGACTTGATGCGATATGGCAATTACGAAATCAAGCGAGACGACAGAAAGGAGCACAAACTTGGAATAAACGAAAGTATTTACAGGGTTGTGTTGAATGGAAACTTTCGGTCTTTCACTATGCGAGATGTAATAAGATTTATTGAAATCATATTGAACGACTTTTTAAAACGACAGGGACAAAGAGATAAGGTTGATGTAGGTATTGAGTTTGTAGATTATTACGGCAAAGTATCTACAGGACAACATTATGTCAATGAAATCTCGGTTGAAAAATTTTTAGAAAGATTGTCGTCAATATTTCAAAGCAACGAAAGTCTTCATATGGATGAAAGTGGCACCAACTTTGATAAATTAAAGTTTGTATTGAAATCTGTTAAAATGCCTGCTGGCGGAGCAAGGCTACAGGTTTTGAACAAACTGGATGTATATAGAAAGAAAGGAGTAATCTGTATTACTAATAGCGATAACTTATGCTTGGCCAGAGCAATCGTTGTAGTAAAAGCAAAAATTGAAAAACACCAAAAATACAAAACAATAATGATGGGACGAAAGATACAGCAGGAAATGGCTGAGGATTTGCATAATGAAGCGAAAGTTGTTAAGGATGTGTGCGGTCTCCCAGAAATTGATACCTTTGCTAAGCACATTAAATATAATTTGGTTATTGTAGAGTTTCCTGACCAAATCGTCTATAAGACTGATTTAGTAGATGAGAAAGGCGAACGGCTGACAAACCTTTACATTCTAAAAACGGAAGGGCACTACGATGCCATAACCAATATGAAGTCAATGCTAGGAAAAAAGAATTTCTGCGAGTTGTGTCTAAGGGGATATATGGAAAGACATGCATGCGATGCTAAATGTAGTATCTGTGAAACCAAGGGTTGTAAGGGAATAAATGACAAGAGCCAGTGGAAAGAATGTGAGAAGTGTAATAGAAAGTTTCCAAATACTGAATGCTTTAATAATCACATGAAGACAACCTGCGACATTAAAGCGAAATGTAAATCGTGCGGTCTTAATTACAGAAAGAAGGACATACACAAATGCGGATATGCGAAATGCCGTAATTGTAAAGAACTGAAACCACTAGAGCACCAATGTGAAATAGTCCAAAAGGAAATCCTACCGCTGTCAGAGCAATACATATTCTTTGACTTTGAAGCGACACAGGACACGGGCGAGCACATTGTAAATTATGCTGAAAGTCAGTATTACGATGCTAAGGAACAGCCAGTCATTCATAAGAACATTCAAGACTTTTGTAATTGGGCTTTTGACACTAAACACAGCGGATTTACCTTTATCGCACACAATGCCCGCGGTTATGATTGTCAGTTTATTCTTAAGTGGCTTGTAGATAGCAAACAGACACCATTTGTCATTTACCAAGGCGGTAAGATAATGATGATGACACATAAGAAATACCGCTTCATTGATAGTTTGAGTTTCCTTACGATGCCATTGTCTGACTTTCCAAAGACATTTGGACTAACGGAACTTAAGAAAGGATACTTTCCGCACTTCTTCAACACAGACAAGAACAAAAACTATGTTGGGCTCATGCCACACAAGAAACATTACGGCTACGACACTATGCGAGGAGATAAGAGAAAGGAGTTTTTAGAATGGTATGAACAACAGGTTAATAATCACAACCACTTTGATATGGCGAAGGAAGTCGCTGAGTATTGTCATAGCGATGTTGATATACTTAGAAAGGGCTGTATAGATTTTAGAAAGCAGTTTCTTGAATTCGGTATTGACCCTTTTCAATATACAACTATTGCGAGTTGTGTTATGGCTCTGTATCGTGCTAAGTTTATGCCTGTTAATTCAATTGCGGTATTGAAAGCGGAAAAACAAAACAGGATGGCTTCAAGGGCTTGTGTTGAATGGTTAGCCTACAGAAGCAGACTAGACAAAACCGATATTAAACACGCATTCAACGGAGGTGAAAAAATGTTTCAACTCGGGCAATCTCGTGTGTATGTAGATGGCTGGGATGAGAAAAACAAAACCGCTTATGAGTTTTACGGGTGTCATTGGCACGGCTGTCAGAAGTGTTGGAACGGCAATGCAATGAATGCCAAGAAAAATAAGACTATGGGTGAACTATACAAGGAAACAATGAGAAGAGAAAAACAACTGAGCCAACAGGTAAAAGTAATAAGTGTCTGGGAATGTGATTGGAGCCTGATGAAAACCAGTGAAAGACTGGCCGAGGATACCAACGAACGAATTATGGAACAAGAAGGATTAAACCCACGAGAAGCAATGTTTGGAGGTAGAACGAATGCTCTAACATTGTATTGGAAATCACGACACAGCGACGAATACGCGAAATACATTGACATATGCTCACTCTATCCGACCGTTATGTATTATGACCTTTACCCTAGCGGGCACCACGAAATCATCAGACCAAATGATGATAATCACTATCTCCGACGCGTCGGAGATTTACATGTCGGAGATAAACGAAAAGATATGCGAAACAAAATCATAAAAAAGGAATACTTTGGAGTGGCTAAGGTTAAGATGCTACCGCCGAGAGGATTACTACACCCAGTCTTACCAAAAGCGGACAGAGGCAAGATGATGTATTACTTATGCGATAAGTGCGGGATGACTGAGCACCACGGAGAATGCAAGCACACCGACAATGAGCGGGCAATAACAGGAACTTGGGCAACTCCAGAAATTTACAAGGCCTTAGATAAAGGGTATAAGTTAATGAAAGTATATGAAGTATGGCACTGGAAAGAACAGAGCAGTAGCCTATTCAAAGAATACATAAAGACATTCTTGAAGGTTAAGCAGGAATCAAGTGGATATAACTAAACATTCGACAATCTTGGGGGTATCCCTTTTTCCGAAATTTTCCATGAAGTATATGGACTTTTTTGAAAACGTGTGGAAATGAAAGGAAATCAATTCACTGATTGCAGAACATATAAAAATAATATTAAAACATGTTTTTATTAATTGTAATACACTTTAACTTCATCTTCAGAGGTGGGCAGGAACCGGTCCGACACGGTAATCTTTCTCCTTTTTCATAGTCCCGGCTACTATGAATCTATGATGATAACAATGCCCAACATGCAGAATTTGCTTTTAAGTTTGTTTATCTTTGTTTACATTAAGCATTTTACTTTATTATGATAATAAACATTGCTTTTACCTACAATAAATTCCCCCCGGGGGGGGGGGGAGGGGGGAGGGGGGAACGGGGGAGGAAGAGAAGTGCGATGTCGCCACGCAAAATACATAGATTCTACAACAAAATTTCTTTAATTACTAAAAAAAATAATAAATCTAACTCCGTAATATCATACTAACTAAATTAGAAGTTTGTTTAACTCTTGCACGCGACAAACGTTCTTAATCACGCTTTCGACCATAACAAACCTGCCAGTGCAAAAAATTACGATTAATACTACACTACTACAAAGAAAAAAAACACAAAACAAATTCAAACATCTTTCAGATGAAGGAGAAAAGTGAAAGCTATGCAAACTACCTGGTGCGTGCATTTGAAGTTAGCGCCGAGTCAGCGCAAGCGATGCTAAAACAAACTCCCATGCGTTAGGTGAGCTGGGAGCGGTGAGACCGGTGCCGCGTTGGGGGGTGGAAGGTGAGTTACCAGCAGACAGAGCGCCAGCTGCCATCCGCGCGATGAGATCCTCCAGCAAGCTTTCTCTCTCGCTCTTACTATTTTTGTTGTTGTTGTTGTTGTTGTTGTTGCTGTTGTTGTTGCTGATGTTGTTGTTGTTGTTATCATTATCATCATAGTTTTTCTTGTTCTTGTTATTCTTCTTCATCTTCTTCTTCACTCTCTCGTTCTCTTCTTCTGAGCTTTCCTCCTCCTCCTCCTCCTCCTCCTTCTCCTTCTTCGAATTCTTCCTCTTTCTTCTCTCCTCTTCCCGTTGTCGCTTCTCTTGCGCCTCTTTTTCCTTCCGATCTTGCGCTTCTTTTTTCTTCCTTTCCTCCTCTCTCAACTTTCTTTCTTCTGCTAGCATTTCCTTAATGGATGCGGCTTGTTCTGACATTGCCTTGTTCACAAGATCCTGAACGACTTCTTTCGACACGCCGGCGGACGAACTACCCTGAATACAATACCGGTCGCCGTTGTTTTGAAAGAAGTCGTTCATTTCTTGCGAACAAGGCAGTGGCAGAACAAACCAACAGCAACGACAACAACAACAACAAAGAATAATAATAATAATAATAATAATAATAATAATAATAATAATAATAATAGTATATCTCCTGCCAATTGCTGAGACAAAAGGCCATGTGCATCCAGTCCTCCATTCCATAAGGAAAGTCTCCACACCAATCGGTGGAATAAAGGAAGTGACGGCATAGAACATCACTCTAGGAGCTTTATACCAATCAGCCCATGGAAAGGGACCGATGGCCTATGTACTCCCTAAATAATAATAATAATAATAATAATAATAATAATAATAATAATAATAATAATAATAATGTTTGAAAAAAAAATGTCAGCGCTTCCCGTTAGAGAGATTATACTCGGAAAAAAAAAGACAGGGAAAGGCTCACTGATAGAATGCCACACACACTAGCTAGCCATACTAAAGCTAGTAGCTATACTCCCCTCTCTAAACTATATGCTGCGGCGCCCAAAGAGACCTTTTGACCCCCCCCCCCCGGGGCCCCCCCCCTCACAAAAAAAAAGAAAAAGAAGAAGAAGGAGTAGGAAAGATTATACCTCCAACGACATGTCCACTTCATCAGCGTCGACCGCGGGCTTTTTGGACTTCGGCTTGCCTAGTCACGTCAGAAATTAGAAACACTGAAAAAAAAGCACACAAAAAAAGATGAAATTTGCTAGTACCTGGCTTTTTCTTGCTGGACCCCTTAGGCATAGGAGGCTCAGGGGTCTCTTCTTCTTCAGGGACGTCTGGAACGTCTGGAACATCGTCGACGTCGATGGATTCTGCACAAAGAACCAAACAATATTACATACATCCTTCATTTTTCATTACATACAATGTTGCTACCGAATCTCAGTTTTTTTGGCCTGCCCGAAGAGCGAGGCTCAGTCGGGCCCTTTTTTTGATTCTTCTTCTAACGTTTCAGGCGAGCATGCAGTAAATATGCAAAATAAAGAAAAGGAAGATGCCAAAAAAAACAAAAACAAAAAAAAAAAAAAAAAAAAAAAAAAAAAAAAAAAGATGGAGCTGGTGGAGAAAAAGAATAATAACATGTATATGAAGAAGAAAAAGAAAAATGGAAGAAGAAGAGGAAGAAGAAGAAGAAGAAGAAGAAGAAGAAGAAGAAATGACCTTGTTTGCTTCGTACAGAAGCAAAAGCTCCCGCTTCCGCCAGTTGCAAATCATAGGCGGGTTCGTGGGGTTACCGACGTAGAGGAGCCACGCGGGCTTCACCTGCTTCTCGAAGTCCATCGGCGACGGATCAAGCATGCAAGAGTGTTTAAGGTTAAAACCAAAAAAACCCATGAGCTGATATTGGATTTCGTCAGCCTTGCCATCGCCGTCAGTGTCGACCTCGCGCGCAGCAAAAATGAAGCGCTTCGATCCTGCAACATCCAAGTATAAAAAATATGTGCAGCTTGTGAATTTTGAAAAACATACAGTACCTCGATTGACTTGCGCAGGAGTCTTCTTGCGCCAACCAATGGGAAAGACAATGAAGAGCCTGCAAATAAAAAATAAACAATCAGTTTATAAAAATCTTTCATACTTATAGGGAAAAAGACCCGGGAGCACAAGGTGAAGTTTCACCCTCACATGTCTCCACTTGCGTGGACGCCTTCAGTTCGAAATTGTTGTACTTTGTAAGTGCAACGTCGAGCGCGAGCGCCCCCTCCCGATGTTTGTTGTCCTCGGATGTGAACTTAAAGAGCAAGCTAATTAAAGCAGCAGCAAAAGAGGAATAATAATAATAATAATAAAAGAGAGTTTAAATTTAAAAAAAATGGCAGCGCTTCCCGTTAGAAGAAATATACTCGAAAAAAAAACAGGGAAAGGCTCACTGATAACTGATAGAAGGCCACACACACTAGCTAACTATACTAAAGCTAAGTATCTATACTCCCCTCTCTAAACTATGCTATCGAATAATAATAATAACAATATAATAATAATAATAATAATAATAATAATAATAATAATATGTATCGTCTGCCAATTGCTGAGCCAAAAGGCCATGTGCATCCAGTCCTCCATTCCATAAGGAAAGTCTCCACACCAATCGGTGGAATAAAGGAAGTGACGGCATAGAACATTAATCTAGGAGCTTTATACCAATCAGCCCATGGAAAGGGACCGATGGCCTATGTACTCCCTAAATAATAATAATAATACTATATCTGAGGCGTACTGATGCAGCTAATGGCATATCCTCAACGGACATAAGCCTCCAATACCCTTTTTCGAGGTCCTCCACCCCCCCCGTGTCAGTCTCTCGCCTGATGATCGGGGCCACCGATGGAGCTCCTGAGGGCAAGACTGCACTAAGCCGAGGTTATTCCGCAGTCCCAGCAACCTCTTGCAAGACGTCACCGAATGTGCAAGTGCATACACCAAGCGCGGTTGCTAGAGCTGCCTCGAAACCCCACCCATAACAATCTGGTGTCTGCTGGGTCCTGGGCTATCAACCAGCATATGCGGAGTTTAAGATCTTTTACGCGCGCAACAACCCTCCTCCCCAGCATCTACCACCAAAGGGTTATGAGTTGGCGTCACAGTTTAACGCCTTGAGGCCATTGGGCTGAATAATAATAATAATAATAATAATAATAATAATAATAATAATAATAATAATAATAATAATAATAATAATAATAATAATAATAATAATAATAATAATACTATATCTGAGGCGTACTGATGCAGCTAATGGCATATCCTCAACTGACATAAGCCTCCAATACCCTTTTTCGAGGTCCTCCACCCCCCCGTGTCAGTCTCTCGCCTGATGATCGGGGCCACCGATGGAGCTCCTGAGGGCAAGACTGCACTAAGCCGAGGTTATTCCGCAGTCCCAGCAACCTCTTGCAAGACGTCACCGAATGTGCAAGTGCATACACCAAGCGCGGTTGCTAGAGCTGCCTCAAAACCCCACCCATAACAATCTGGTGTCTGCTGGGTCCTGGGCTATCAACCAGCATATGCGGAGTTTAAGATCTTTTACGCGCGCAACGACCCTCCTCCCCAGCATCTACCACCAAAGGGTTATGAGTTAGCGTCACAGTTTAACGCCTTGAGGCCATTGGGCTGAATAATAATAATAATAATAATAATAATAATAATAATAATAATAATAATAATAATAAATAATAAAAGAGGAACAGAAGAAAAAGCTAATAATAATAATAATAATAATAATAATAATAATAATAATAATAATAATAATAATAATAATAATAATAATAATAGTGCTTCTCTGTCAATGGCTGATGCAAATCTGCACATGCGCCTCCATCGTCTCACCCGTGAGGAGAGTACGAAGAATTGACGATAGGCTCTAATGACACCCCCGCAAGGGCAGTTCCAACACTTCCAGACGGACCGGTATGTTCAATGAAAATACTGGTGGCACCGACGGGAATCGAACTGGCGACAGGGCCCAGATGGTAGAACTTGACCACTGGGCTATCACGGTGTCCATAATAATAATAATAATAATAATAATAATAATAATAATAATAATAATAATAATAATAATAATAATAATAATAATAATAATAATAATAATAATAATAATAGTGCTTCTCAGTCAATGGCGAATGCATTTCTGCACATGTGCCTCCATCGTCTCACCCGCGAGGGGAGTACGAAGATTTGACTATAGGCTCTACTGACATCCCCGCAAGGCAGCTCCAAGCCTTCCAGACAGACCAATACTTTCAAAGAAAATATCCTTTGAAAATACTGGCACCGACGGGAATCGAACTGGCGACAGGTCCCAGATGGTAGACCTTAACCACTGAGCTATCGCGGTGCCACATAATAATAATATAATAATAATAATAATAATAATAATAATAATAATAATAATAATAATAATAATAATAATAATAATAATAATAATAATAATAATAATAATAATAATAATAATAATAATAATAATAATAATAATAATAATAATAATAATAATAATAATAATAATAATAATAAAATAATAATAATAATAATAATAATAATAATAATAATAATAATAATAATAACAGTATGAAATTACAAAAAAATGACAGCGCTTCCTGTAGAGGGATTATACTCGAAAAAAAAAGACAGGGAAAGGCTCACTGATAGAAGGCCACACACACTAGCTAACTATACTAAAGCTAGTAACTAACTCCTTTCTGTAAACTATGCTACAGTATCCAGTAATAATAATAATAATAATAATAATAATAATAATAATAATAATAATAATGATAATAATAATAATAATAATAATAATAATAATAATAATAATAATAATAGTGTATCTCCTGCCAATTGCTGAGCCAAAAGGCCATGTGCATCCAGTCCTCCATTCCATAAGGAAAGTCTCCACACCAATCGGTGGAATAAAGGAAGTGACGGCATAGAACATCACTCTAGGAGCTTTATACCAATCAGCCCATGGAAAGGGACCGATGGCCTATGTACTCCCTAAATAATAATAATAATAATAATAATAATAATAATAATAATAATAATAATAATAATAATAATAATAATAATAATAATAATAATAATAATAATAATAATAATAATAATAATGTTTGAAAAAAAAATGTCAGCGCTTCCCGTTAGAGAGATTATACTCGGAAAAAAAAAGACAGGGAAAGGCTCACTGATAGAATGCCACACACACTAGCTAGCCATACTAAAGCTAGTAGCTATACTCCCCTCTCTAAACTATATGCTGCGGCGCCCAAAGAGACCTTTTGACCCCCCCCCCCCGGGGGCCCCCCCCCTCACAAAAAAAAAGAAAAAGAAGAAGAAGGAGTAGGAAAGATTATACCTCCAACGACATGTCCACTTCATCAGCGTCGACCGCGGGCTTTTTGGACTTCGGCTTGCCTAGTCACGTCAGAAATTAGAAACACTGAAAAAAAAGCACACAAAAAAAGATGAAATTTGCTAGTACCTGGCTTTTTCTTGCTGGACCCCTTAGGCATAGGAGGCTCAGGGGTCTCTTCTTCTTCAGGGACGTCTGGAACGTCTGGAACATCGTCGACGTCGATGGATTCTGCACAAAGAACCAAACAATATTACATACATCCTTCATTTTTCATTACATACAATGTTGCTACCGAATCTCAGTTTTTTTGGCCTGCCCGAAGAGCGAGGCTCAGTCGGGCCCTTTTTTTGATTCTTCTTCTAACGTTTCAGGCGAGCATGCAGTAAATATGCAAAATAAAGAAAAGGAAGATGCCAAAAAAAACAAAAACAAAAAAAAAAAAAAAAAAAAAAAAAAAAAAAAAGATGGAGCTGGTGGAGAAAAAGAATAATAACATGTATATGAAGAAGAAAAAGAAAAATGGAAGAAGAAGAGGAAGAAGAAGAAGAAGAAGAAGAAGAAGAAGAAGAAGAAGAAGAAATGACCTTGTTTGCTTCGTACAGAAGCAAAAGCTCCCGCTTCCGCCAGTTGCAAATCATAGGCGGGTTCGTGGGGTTACCGACGTAGAGGAGCCACGCGGGCTTCACCTGCTTCTCGAAGTCCATCGGCGACGGATCAAGCATGCAAGAGTGTTTAAGGTTAAAACCAAAAAAACCCATGAGCTGATATTGGATTTCGTCAGCCTTGCCATCGCCGTCAGTGTCGACCTCGCGCGCAGCAAAAATGAAGCGCTTCGATCCTGCAACATCCAAGTATAAAAAATATGTGCAGCTTGTGAATTTTGAAAAACATACAGTACCTCGATTGACTTGCGCAGGAGTCTTCTTGCGCCAACCAATGGGAAAGACAATGAAGAGCCTGCAAATAAAAAATAAACAATCAGTTTATAAAAATCTTTCATACTTATAGGGAAAAAGACCCGGGAGCACAAGGTGAAGTTTCACCCTCACATGTCTCCACTTGCGTGGACGCCTTCAGTTCGAAATTGTTGTACTTTGTAAGTGCAACGTCGAGCGCGAGCGCCCCCTCCCGATGTTTGTTGTCCTCGGATGTGAACTTAAAGAGCAAGCTAATTAAAGCAGCAGCAAAAGAGGAATAATAATAATAATAATAAAAGAGAGTTTAAATTTAAAAAAAATGGCAGCGCTTCCCGTTAGAAGAAATATACTCGAAAAAAAAAACAGGGAAAGGCTCACTGATAACTGATAGAAGGCCACACACACTAGCTAACTATACTAAAGCTAAGTATCTATACTCCCCTCTCTAAACTATGCTATCGAATAATAATAATAACAATATAATAATAATAATAATAATAATAATAATAATATGTATCGTCTGCCAATTGCTGAGCCAAAAGGCCATGTGCATCCAGTCCTCCATTCCATAAGGAAAGTCTCCACACCAATCGGTGGAATAAAGGAAGTGACGGCATAGAACATTAATCTAGGAGCTTTATACCAATCAGCCCATGGAAAGGGACCGATGGCCTATGTACTCCCTAAATAATAATAATAATACTATATCTGAGGCGTACTGATGCAGCTAATGGCATATCCTCAACGGACATAAGCCTCCAATACCCTTTTTCGAGGTCCTCCACCCCCCCCGTGTCAGTCTCTCGCCTGATGATCGGGGCCACCGATGGAGCTCCTGAGGGCAAGACTGCACTAAGCCGAGGTTATTCCGCAGTCCCAGCAACCTCTTGCAAGACGTCACCGAATGTGCAAGTGCATACACCAAGCGCGGTTGCTAGAGCTGCCTCGAAACCCCACCCATAACAATCTGGTGTCTGCTGGGTCCTGGGCTATCAACCAGCATATGCGGAGTTTAAGATCTTTTACGCGCGCAACAACCCTCCTCCCCAGCATCTACCACCAAAGGGTTATGAGTTGGCGTCACAGTTTAACGCCTTGAGGCCATTGGGCTGAATAATAATAATAATAATAATAATAATAATAATAATAATAATAATAATAATAATAATAATAATAATAATAATAATAATAATAATAATAATAATAATACTATATCTGAGGCGTACTGATGCAGCTAATGGCATATCCTCAACTGACATAAGCCTCCAATACCCTTTTTCGAGGTCCTCCACCCCCCCGTGTCAGTCTCTCGCCTGATGATCGGGGCCACCGATGGAGCTCCTGAGGGCAAGACTGCACTAAGCCGAGGTTATTCCGCAGTCCCAGCAACCTCTTGCAAGACGTCACCGAATGTGCAAGTGCATACACCAAGCGCGGTTGCTAGAGCTGCCTCAAAACCCCACCCATAACAATCTGGTGTCTGCTGGGTCCTGGGCTATCAACCAGCATATGCGGAGTTTAAGATATTTTACGCGCGCAACGACCCTCCTCCCCAGCATCTACCACCAAAGGGTTATGAGTTAGCGTCACAGTTTAACGCCTTGAGGCCATTGGGCTGAATAATAATAATAATAATAATAATAATAATAATAATAATAATAATAATAATAATAATAAATAATAAAAGAGGAACAGAAGAAAAAGCTAATAATAATAATAATAATAATAATAATAATAATAATAATAATAATAATAATAATAATAATAATAATAATAATAATAATAATAATAATAATAGTGCTTCTCTGTCAATGGCTGATGCAAATCTGCACATGCGCCTCCATCGTCTCACCCGTGAGGAGAGTACGAAGAATTGACGATAGGCTCTAATGACACCCCCGCAAGGGCAGTTCCAACACTTCCAGACGGACCGGTATGTTCAATGAAAATACTGGTGGCACCGACGGGAATCGAACTGGCGACAGGGCCCAGATGGTAGAACTTGACCACTGGGCTATCACGGTGTCCATAATAATAATAATAATAATAATAATAATAATAATAATAATAATAATAATAATAATAATAATAATAATAATAATAATAATAATAATAATAATAATAATAATAATAATAATAATAATAATAATAATAATAGTGCTTCTCAGTCAATGGCGAATGCATTTCTGCACATGTGCCTCCATCGTCTCACCCGCGAGGGGAGTACGAAGATTTGACTATAGGCTCTACCGACATCCCCGCAAGGCAGCTCCAAGCCTTCCAGACAGACCAATACTTTCAAAGAAAATATCCTTTGAAAATACTGGCACCGACGGGAATCGAACTGGCGACAGGTCCCAGATGGTAGACCTTAACCACTGGGCTATCGCGGTGCCACATAATAATAATATAATAATAATAATAATAATAATAATAATAATAATAATAATAATAATAATAATAATAATAATAATAATAATAATAATAATAATAATATAATAATAATAATAATAATAATAATAATAATAATAATAATAATAATAATAATAACAGTATGAAATTAAAAAAAAATGACAGCGCTTCCCGTTAGAGGGATTATACTCGAAAAAAAAAGACAGGGAAAGGCTCACTGATAGAAGGCCACACACACTAGCTAACTATACTAAAGCTAGTAACTAACTCCTTTCTGTAAACTATGCTACAGTATCCAGTAATAATAATAATAATAATAATAATAATAATAATAATGATAATAATAATAATAATAATAATAATAATAATAATAATAATAATAATAATAATAATAATAATAATAATAATAATAATAGTGTATCTCCTGCCAATTGCTGAGCCAAAAGGCCATGTGCATCCAGTCCTCCATTCCATAAGGAAAGTCTCCACACCAATCGGTGGAATAAAGGAAGTGACGGCATAGAACATTACTCTAGGAGCTTTATACCAATCAGCCCATGGAAAGGACCGATGGCCTATGTACTCCCTAATAATAATAATAATAATAATAATAATAATAATAATAACAATAATAATAATAATACCAGTCTTGATAATCTAATCCGGATAGGAATGTGAAAATTCCTTTGTGGGCCCACACGCGAACCTTCCCCGAATCCAGAGGGGGAAACCCACTCAGCTGGTCATCCTCCTCTTCCTTCTTCTTCCTCTCCTCCTCCTCCATCTTCTTCCTCTCTTCCTCCTCCTTCTTCCTCTCCTCTTCCTCCTTCTTCTTCCTCTCCTCCTCCTCCTCCTTCTTCTTCTTCCTCTCCTCCTCCTCCTTCTTCTTCTTCTCCTCCTCCTTCTTCTTCTTCTCCTCCTCCTCCTTCTTCTTCTTCTCCTCCTCCTCCTTCTTCTTCTTCTCCTCCTCCTCCTTCTTCTTCTTCTTCTTCTCCTCCTCCTTCTTCTCCTCCTCCTCCTTCTTCTTCTTCTCCTCCTCCTTCTTCTCCTTCTCCTCCTCCTCCTTCTTCTTCTTCTTCTTCTCCTCCTCCTCCTCCTCCTTCTCCCTCTTCTTCTTCTTCTTCTTCTTCTCCTCCTTCTTCTTCTTCTTCTTCTGCTCCTCCTCCTTCTTCTTCTTCTTCTCCTCCTCCTCCTCCTTCTTCTTCTTCTCCTCCTCCTCCTCCTTCTTCTTCTTCTCCTCCTCCTTCTTCTCCTTTTCATCCTTCTTCTTCTTCTTCTCCTCCTCCTTCTTCTTCTCCTCCTCCTTCTTCTTCTCCTTCTCCTTCTCCTTCCCTTTGTCCTTCTTTTTTTGCTTCTCCTTCTTCTCCTTCTCCTTCTCCTTCTCCTGTCTCTTCTGCCTTTTTGCGGGAGGAGCTTCTCCCAATCCGTCGTCCCAGGGCACAGGCTTATTCTTGAGCAGGATCCCTACGATGCATGCATTATAAATACATACATACATACATAATACCTTGTGCATTCCAGGTGTAGCTGAAGCCGCGGACCAACTCCTCCAAATCGCCTTTGCCCTGCATGTTGCACATTAAATAAATAAGTAAGTAAGTAAGTGAGCAAGCATATACCAGATCATGCTTGCAAAAGACGGCGTGGGGAATCTCCACACAATCAAAGGGCAGCACGTCTGCAGACCCGTTGATTTTAAGGAA
Source organism: Paulinella micropora (assembly GCA_019918135.1). Lineage (NCBI taxonomy): Eukaryota > Cercozoa > Imbricatea > Euglyphida > Paulinellidae > Paulinella > Paulinella micropora. The sequence continues at coordinate 140,408 of WBZZ01003310.1, forward strand.
CAATTCCCCACGCGAATTTTTGAGAATGGCTTGCAGAGTCTTGGCAATGTGCTTCGTAGACATGCCAGAGTCAGAAAGTGATCCTACACGTTGACAAACGAGCAAAATGAGTTGAATTCCAAAGACATAACTACCAGTCAGCGCCTTCAACCTTAAAATTTTTCTCGGGCCGGTCTGAAATTTGAACGTGTGGAAAAAGGGTCGTGTTATTATCAAACTTTTGTGCAGAGATTTTATTAAGAGCATGACATTTCGAGAAGATGTAACAGCATTCCCGCTCTTTCCCCAGCTCAGAATGAGCGGGAATGCTATTCTTTTTTTCTGTACACAACAATCTGTGGAAAAAACTCTGCACAAAAGTTTGTGAAAAGCGACCGGCATGATTTTGCATTTCCTTCCTACGTACTCTCAACTCATGTCATCCCTTGCATGTTTCTGCTATAACGTGTTTGTTGAAGCTATAAATGTCATTTCCTAACATTGCACGACCCAGCTTAATCTATTTTTCACAAACCAGCAATTCGATGAAACTCGTTTTCGGACTGCTGTTTTGCAAACTTTTGTGCAGAGATTTTATTAAGAGCATGACATTACGAGAAGATGTAACAGCATTCCCGCTCTTTTCCCAGCTCAGAATGAGCGGGAATGCTATTCTTTTCTTCTGTACACAACAATCTATGGAAAAAACTCTGCACAAAAGTTTGTGAAAACCGACCGGCATGATTTTGCATTTCCTTCCTAGTACGTACTCTCAACTCATGTCATCCCTTGCATGTTTCTGCTGCAACGTGTTTGTTGAAGCTATAAATGTCATTTCCTAACATTGCACGACCCAGCTTAATCTATTTTTTACAAACCAGCAATTCGATGAAACTCGTTTTTGGATTGCTGTTTTGCAAACTTTTGTGCAGAGATTTTATTGAGAGCATGACATTTCGAGAAGATGTAACAGCATTCCCGCTCTTTTCCCAGCTCAGAATGAGCGGGAATGCTATTCTTTTCTTCTGTACACAACAATCTGTGGAAAAAACTCTGCACAAAAGTTTGTGAAACTGACCGGCATGATTTTGCATTTCCTCTTCAATATATTATTATTATTATTATTATTATTATTATTATTATTATTATTATTATTCCATCTGGGCCCTGTCGCCAGTTCGATTCCCGTCGGTGCCACCAGTATTTTCATTGAACATACCGCTCCGTCTGGACCAGTATTTTCATTGAACATACCGGTCCGTCTGGAAGTGTTGGAACTGCCCTTGCGGGGGTGTCATTAGAGCTTATCGTCAATTCTTCGTACTCCCCTCACGGGTGAGACGATGGAGGCGCATGTGCAGAAATGCATCAGCCATTGACAGAGAAGCACTATTATTATTATTATTATTATTATTATTATTATTATTATTATTATTATTGTTGCTTGGAGCCTTGCGGGGGTGTCAGTAGAGCCTATCGTCAAATCTTCGTACTCCCCTCACGGGTGAGACGATGGAGGCACATGTGCAGAAATGCATTCGCCATTGACTGAGAAGCACTATTATTATTATTATTATTATTATTATTATTATTATTATTATTATTATTATTATTATTATTATTATTATTATTATTATTATTGAGTCTTTGGAGCGGAGCCGCGTCACCGAACGGCCCCGTGCTACCAATGGAGGCACATGTCCGACAGGATCAAAGGCCAATTGACTGATAAATCTATTATTATTATCATTATTGTTATTATTGTTATTATTATTATTATTATTATTATTATTATTATTATTATTATTATATAGCATAGTTTAAAGAGGGGAGTATAGATACTAGCTTTAGTATAACTAGCTAGTGTGTGTGGCCTTCTATCAGTGAGCCTTTCTCTGTCCTTTTTTTTTTAGTGATTCCCTCTAACGGGAAGCGCTGCCATTTTTTTCATGTGTATTTCAAACTTTAGGTATGCCATGCTGAGGGCTAGCAAGGCGCCGATATATGTGGCACACCGTGGTGGTGGCTACGGAGTCTTTGCTGATAAATACCTTCCTCCTTCTTTTCAGCTTGGGCTCCTCGAACCAGGAGGAAAGTCTTTGCGTGCTGCAGATCATGCTGCATTTTCTGATCATTTCACTATGAAAATTGGGAGTTCCCTGCAAACAGGGATGCATCCAATTAAATTCATTAACGAATCGAGCAGGAATGCAATGCATCTCATCAACTCTTCATCGCAAGGGTTCAACAAGCTCGACGATGACACTTGCCGACCGAACGTGAAGGTAAATTATGTTAGTTGTTACATACATCCATGCAATGTAAGTTTTTGTTACGTGTGTTGTATTTTTTCTATAAATATTGTTGTAAATAATGTCAGGTCAGCAAGGGTACTCCTATTGTGACTGTCACCACCGCAATATCGAAAGATCAAGAGATTTTGCTCAGCTATGCACCTAATCCAGACCTAGAGATAGCTACGCTGCCAAGCGATGCACATCCGGTCTGGTTGAAAGAGGCTGCCAAGGAAGGAGCTAAAATCCCAGTTTTCCTGTTCGAGACTGACATTGGTCATGTATGTTTCATCGTTCCTGAGAAAGAACATCCGCTTCCACTTAAGTCAATTTCCTTGCTTCATGAAGCAAAGGTTGAACTTTTAGCGTCGGTCAGCAGTATTAGTTCTGATGGAAAGCAACCGCTCTCCAGGTCATCATCTATTCCGCCGGAAAAAAAGAGGAAGCTTCTCGACAGCGTGTCCTCAATTTCAGATAGTCGCCGCACGCTTCTGCCCAGGGAAAGCTCGGACATTACAGTCATCACAGAAAAATCAAGCTTGAGTGATGCACAGGTAAAAAATAAATAAATGAAAATTATTACTGAGAAGATTCTTTTTTACAGGCAGGTGTTCCTGACGTTGATGCTAACCTCGACAGCTGGAAACAGTCAGACAGTTCTACTGTCACTACAGGATATGATGTTAGTAGCTGCAGCAGCTCTAGACTATATCTTCCTACTGGCTCCATGGTAATTTTTTTTCTCTACCCGTCTATGTTCATGCTGGTTAATGTTCATAAGCGATCTTGTTTGCGTAGAACGTCGACGAAGAGTGTTCAGATACGGATTCAAACGGTGATGCTGCATCTATCAACCCTGGATTGCTTCCTCCTCTGGTCGGCGTGGACGATGCGGAATTATCCAACGAGCTTCGATTGAACTTCGACGAGCTTATGGAATCGAATGAGCTGTTGTATAACATCATGAGATTATCACCAATTCCTTACAGCAGACCACGTAAGAATCCAACGCGCCCCTACACGATGAAAAGTCGCACGAAAGGTGCAGTGAAGCTTCAGAGACCGTCTGCGCTCCAAAAACTGTTGGGATTACCTTCGCCGACTTGGACAGGGAAGTTAAGTCTGTCTGCTGCAAAAAGTGGAAGTGTTATTCATTTATCGACACGCGTGATGTGCTTTACACGAGAGCGAAGAATGCGTCATCGTCTCTCAGTGAGCTTTATTCTTGGGCAGCTTCGCAGCTTGAATCGTTTCAAACAAAAACTGGATCGTTTCAGTATATGTATTTAACGGAGGCTGTGTGCAAAGTAGCCTGGCAGCGTATCTACGGGATCGGTGATAAAGTTTTGTCAAGAGCACACAAACTTCTTGCAAATAACACGAAGGTTTTGACAAAAAGCTACTCAACCGTTCCTGAAACAGAAGATGTGGTAGCAGTATTACTCCGCGAGAAGTTCATGGAGAGTTACCCGGAGATATGCAGCGACGGATTATGGAGGATGCAAGAAATGGCTCAGGACGCAGGAGTCCAAAACTATGTTCGCGAGAATTGGAAAGATATGTGCCTTCGGTTTGGTTGTTCAAAACGAGTTGATCCAAATAATCCTCCGACAGACAATACGATCAACAAAGTTTGGCGCATGGATTTTCCGCACGTCAAGTTTGTCAGAGGTATTATGCATATTTTCGTTATCATTACTTATTACAGGTTTGTTTTGCAGAAGGAGATTTCTCAAAATGCGAGATCTGCACAGAGCTTGCTGCTGATCATTCTAACGGTTTCAGGACTGAAGTAGAAGCTCAAGAATGGCGTCGCCGTAGCAGGCTTCATCACAAAATTCACAGGGCGTGCCGCGTTGCCAGCATGCAGCTCAAGAAGGCAGCACCAGCAGATTTTGCTGCCACAGTCATATCAGCCGATATGAAACCGCCAGTGAAGATCCCATCTTGCCGCCGCGCCGCGAAAGATTTCAAAGGAAAAATTGTGTTTCGCCTTTGCGTTGGAATCAATACCTGCTACACTACCGATACGCATTTTATTCTGACGTACCTTGAAGGCGCGGTAGAACACGGCGCGAACAGCAACATTACTATGCTTGCCGCACTTTTACATTGGCAACTTTGGAACCCTCGCACAATGCAAGCGTGGAAATTATATCTTGAGTGGGACGGAGCTGGTGATAACACCGCGTGGGCGATGCTGGGTTTCCTTGGGCTCAATGTCGTTGACAGAGGAATCCGTTTCCAAGTAGAGTCACATCGCAAGCCACCAGGGCACGGGCACGATGGAGATGATCAGGAATTTCGAGTTATGGATATCGGGTGGAAGAGCACCTTCCTGACAACTAACATCGCTCAAGCGTTATTAAAGCTCATTCTTGCATTCAAGAAGCAGCACAAGAAGAGGCATGTGCTGGTTGTTCTCGGATGTAACTACGACTGGATGACTCATTTTAGCCCGTGTATGAACAAGAGTTTCAAAAACTACAACAAACCCTTGGCATATAGAATCACCAAGAAAGATCCTGACGCTTTGCCGACTGTAGAGATCGCTACTTGGGGAGACGCACAGGATTTTCATGGAGTGCGTGATGATCCCAGAGGAGAACCGATCAATTTGTTTATCGGACGCCCCGGTAATAATATTATCTATCTTTCTCTTTCTCTCTCTCTCTCTCTCTATATATATATATATATATATATCTTTCTCTCGTTCTATCTATCTATCTCTCTCTCTATTTATGACAGCGACCGACATGCCTCCCAAGCTTCCAGTCGGCTACTTCGTCAATCCGCGCCTGAAGAAGGATATTCGTGCTTTGGCTACTAAATACCTAGGGCCGGATGAGCGAGCACATGTGGAGGAAATGTTAGCAGGTGGAAATTTGACCAGAGTAGAGGTGGATGGAGATTACTTCGAAGGCGGCCTGCCCGGCCGTCCTGCTCATATGTCCTGTGTCGATGCAAAAGGCAAGGAATGGAGAGCAGAATTTCGATTGATCGACGAGCTACCTGTAAATTGGATGGAGTTGCCTCAAGAACGACAGGAGAAAATGAACGCACTTACGCGTTTGACCGATGAAGAGCTGCTGTCCTTACCACGCACTTATTTTGTTAATGAAGGACGTCCTCCAGCTCACCCGAGATGGCGTGGTGCAAGACAGCTTACTAGCGAAGAAAAGCAGGAGCAGGATTTAGCATTTGGAAATGCTTCTGAGCCTTGGCGGAAAATTCTCACGTTGCTAAGATCGTCAGAGGAAAAAAAGCAATTTGCGTCCAAGCAGATGGTAGTTAGCGAATTGAAATCATGGATGAGAATGCATGGTGTTGCAACGCAAAACTCCGATCGGAAACAGTTCAAGAAGGCAGAGCTTATTGAACAAGCGTGGAACCATTTCGAACGATGCGACTGTGGGTTCCCTGAGGAAGAAGAGCTTGGTGCTGCTCAGCCTGCAGAACCAGTGGCAGATTCAGAGGATGACTTATCTGATACTTCATCTTCCAGTTCATCAACTGACTCATCGTCTGATCGATCTTCTGGTTCAGAGGAAGAAAAGCATGGTATTAGTTTTCTTCTTCTTCTTCTTCTTCTTCTTCTTCTTCTTCTTCTTCTTCTTCTTCTTCTTCTTGTTCTTCTCCTCCTTAACATGATGCTATCCATATTGTAGATGATTCAGATCGCTCCGACGCAAGTTGGAGAATGCGTAACTCAGGAATCCGTTTGCGCGGACGTCGCCGCGCACGTCGTGCTGCGGGTGGACGTGGACGTGGACGTGGACGTGGTCGTATGTGATTATTTTTTTTGAATGAAGTTTTCTGGGTCCGACTTTTTCATAATGGTTTTTGTCTAGGGCAACTGCAACTGTAACGCTTCTTCTAAAAACTGAAATTAGAAATTTGTTTAACTCTGATAATGCACCAGAATCTGATGTGAAGCGTCCTCCCTCCGACCCATTCCCCCCCCCCCCCCACCCCCCCCCCTCCCCCCTCTACGTACCAGCGTACGTCACAGCGGGCAAACAGAATTTTTTGAAGGTAAAACCATGTCTTAATATAGTAAAATGCTTAATATAAGCAAGAATAAACAGTAAAAGCAAATTCTGCATGTTCGGCATTGTTATCATCATAGATTCATGGTAGCCGGGACTACGAAAAAGTAGAAAAATTACCGTGTCGGACCGGTTCCTGCCCACCTCTGAAGATGAAGTTAAAGTGTATTACAATTAATAAAAACATGTTTTAATATTATTTTTATATGTTCTGCAATCAGGGAATTCATTTCCTTTCATTTCCACACGTTTTCAAAAAAGTCCATATACTTCATGGAAAATTTCGGAAAAAGGGATACCCCCAAGATTGTCGAATGTTTAGTTATATCCAGCAGGATGCAATACGGCCGAGGAAAAACAAAACTACATAAGCAGTATGGAAATCAAAATGGGTGTTAAGATGGATGAAAACAAAATAGAAGAAAACTCAGGTCGCCGTGCGGTGGCTAAGTTGTGCTTGAAATCCTTGTGGGGCAAGTTTGGAGAGAAGCAGAACAAAAAACAAAACAAAATGATAAGGGATAAGGAAACCCTATACAAAATAATGAACGATAAATCAGTTGATAACATAAATATTAACATAATCAACGACGAAATAATAGAGGCCAGTTATGATTTAAAACAAGATGCAGTCAGCGACCCGATTAAGACAAATATTGTAGTTGCTCTATTTACTACCTGCCACGCGAGAATGAGGCTTTATGAGATGATGGACAGACTAGGCAGGAGAATTCTATACCACGATACGGATAGTGTAATATATACCACAGACCTGACGAAAGGCGAAGATGATGTAAAGACGGGCAAACTACTCGGGGACTGGACAGATGAATTAAATGGAGCCAAGATAAAGACCTTCGTTGGAGGCGGGGCAAAGTGCTACGGATACTTATTAGATAACGGCAAAGCCAGTATGAAAGTGAAGGGCTTCAGTATGAATTACGAGACGAAGAAGGCCTTAAACTTACCTAATATGTTAAGTGTAATCAGTTGCGGGCTTGGTATTAAAAACACAGATTTATTTGAGAAGGGTAAAAATGAACTGACGGACTTGTTAGAGACTGAGGAAGAATTAAGGATTGCTAAGCGAATTGAGAAGTCTGGCAAAGTTGTTATAGTAGAGAATAACAAGATAACACGGGACAAACAAAAGAAAAAAATAACAAGCGAATACTTAGAAAAGATATTTAGTTTTACATATACGAAAAGACAAGTTATCGGAATTGTAGAGAATGCGATTGAAACACGGCCGTTTGGATATTAAGGATATTTTAGAATTGCGCTTCGTGCTCTGCACTCTCGCTTATTCTAAAACATCGCCCTTCATTAAAGTATAAAACGATGTTTATCAACGAACGGGAAATCTGGCGATTAGCCAGATAGGAGTGAAGTTGATAAATATCAATTAATTATTTTTTCTATAAAAAATTTTCGTCAGTCTATATACACCAATGACCGTCCTCACCAGACTATGCGAGAAGTTTGAGAAACTCTCTATTGAAAATAAAAAAGAAACATTTTCTCTTACCGATGTTAAAAAGATAATTACTGACGAAATCCAAATGATTGAAAATGCGCGGGCTGGCAAGCCAAAGGATACTTTTCCATTTGGTAAGTATAAAGGTAAGAAAATTCAAGATATAGCGGTTATTGATAAGCCATACCTTGAATGGGTTATGAAACAGCCTTGGTTTGAGAAATTTACCGACATTAAAAGTGAAGTAAAAAAATACATTTAATAAAAATTATTTTGTAGTATATATATATATCAATGACAGACCTAAGCACCAAGCAGGACTACTTGAATGAAATTGAAAAATGGAACATTGACAGCGAAGTTAAGAAACCCACTATTAAATGGACTAAACCCGACATTGTTTCTTTCTATGAGCAATATAAACCCAATGTTGGGATTTCCAACATAGATGATAATGTGAAAGTAGTAAATAATAATAGTTTAGAAAACGTGTTGGACGAAGAGCAGAGCACTCCTTTTACGACTGCAGATTTAAAAGATGGAGGTGGTTTCACCCCCTACCATACCCCCGCGGGTTTGGAAAGGGACAAAGTCCCTTCCACGGGGATTACTGAAATAAAGGCTAATGTAGGGGTAGAAATTGCAAAGAAAGAAGAACAACAACACGAAGCAGACATTTTTCTTCAATATGGTAAGTATAAAAAAATGAAAATTGAAGATGTTGCTAAGATTGATAAACCATACCTTGAATATTTAATTCAACAACCTTATTTTAATAACAAAGATGCGGTAAAAAAATATTTATAATTGATATTTGACAATTTCACTCTCATTCGCTACGCTCATTCTCGTTTATTGTCAAACATCGCTTTCCGCTTATTATTTTTTTTTATTATTATTTACTTTTAAACGATGTTTGCAAAACACACGGGAGCGGGGTATCTCAAACAAGTTTGAGATTGGAGTGTGAATTTGCAAATATCTATTGGTCCTCAACGAAGTTAGCAATAATATTGATATTTCCTCCTCCACCAGCAGAGACAGACTTCTGTGTAAAAGTCAATACATCACTCGGTGATAGGTATATATCATAGTTTCTAAGATTGATTTGTTGAGTTGATTGAGAATTTACATATAGTTTAAAAATTGTTGTTCCGTTTGCAATAGCACTCGCCTTTGTGTCAGTATCTACAATTGAATACTTAGAATCAACATCCGCAAAACCTGCTCCAGTTAGTGTTCCATTTAATACCATTCTAACAACATTTGACTTAGTATCTTCATTTGTAATACTTATCAAAGTGGGATAAACATTTGAATAATTTGCTAAATTAGCACCGCCAGCATCAAATGTTGCTTTGTTTCTTATACTAATAATAGGACTTTCAGTGGTGTTTGCTGCTTTACTTCCTTCCACTTCGTTTGTTATGCTGGTATTAATAGTATTCGTTCCTTCAATAAATAAACTAGCACTCGCCGTTTTAAGAATTTGTATTCCAGTCTTTGCATCATTTCTCATGACTGCCGTAAAAGGTAATGTTGTATTTCGCAGGCTTACACCTTCATTCGCATTCGCATACTCAATCATATGAACTAATTGAAATAATCCTGTTATGGGATTTTCAATATAAAACTTAATAGCACCAAACCCAAGATACTGAAATTGAATTTGAAATACATTTCCTTTGCTCCAGTCTAAGTTCGGCATAGCAAAATTACCATCGCATGGGTCGTCCCAGTCTTCTTGGTCAATATAAACTGCAACACCTCCTTTAATATGCGCGATATTCATTCCTGCTTGATTTTTGTAAAAATAAAATCCATCAACGAGATCATTTCCTATTCCAATAAATGAATAGTAATCTTTTGTATCATCCGTTGTCCATGTAGCAGTAAAGCGGGCAAGGACACCCATTCCAGTTCTATATTTTATTCTCCTTTTACTTACTAATCCAGCATCTGCCGTTGCATTAGCAGTTGTTTTCAATTCAGCCATATTATTCAAAAATGACACAGACGATTTTGTTTCTGTTTTTGTCCATATCCTAGTATTAATGGTATATGGAAAGATTTCTTGTAATACTGGTGTTAATTGACCTACTACTGCTTCGCCAAAAGCGGTTTTTGAATTATTTGTTTCAATATTACCATCATATCCAACACTGACATTTATAAATTCTCCATCTGGATTTTGTGCGATTAAGTTTCTCTGATGAGACATTCGTGATCTTTTGCTTTCGTCTTCGACTTTCGCTAAATTCACATGGAAATTTTATCTGGTGTGCTTACACACCTTGAGTTTCTATTGTATATTATAAATAATTAGTAATAATATAAAGAGAACATCAGGCTATAGTAAACTATTAGCTCTTGACCGCTTATCCTTAAAACGTGGCTTGAAAGCAACTTCACGTTTAGGGTTCTCAGCTGACGCAATTTACCGTCTTCTAAGCTACAATTTATTAGATATCATTGTAATTCGATTTTTTTAAATTTTTTCCAGTTATGTTCATTATTATTTAAATTGATAACTTGTTAATAGTATAAATATATAGTTGTTAATGTTAGTAGTGTGATTAGTTATTAATGCAGTTAATTTTAGTACTTGTTCTGGTAATGGTGGAACAAGCTTTTCACCATAACTTTTTTTAGAGATATCTGTACGTTACACTTTTAATTTTAGGAGGTACATCTTTTCTGAATTCGGTAGTTTGGACTTGCGGGAATTGTCTTCATTATTGTTAAATTCTGCGATGTGGGAAATTGAGAGATAAGAGTGGGACGCACCGGTTGCAGGTTAACGCAGGACAAAAAGAATTGCGGATGCACTTTTGTCAATTGGGTTCAACTAGTAGCATTGAAGCGTTTCCTGTGCAACTGATCTCAGACAAGTACATTTGTTCAAGTGGTGTGGTGTCTACCTTAAGTGACACAGATCATCTAAGGAACTTGAAGTGTCACGGTATTTTGAAGTTGCAGTGCCTACAGCTGATCACGGTAGACACTCCTCACCGTGGCTCTGCTCTGCTTGCAGCGGGAGTGCAAGGTGAGGGACAAGGAGGATCAGACAGACTGTGGTTGCTCAGTGCATTTAAGGTTGCGAGAGTGAGGATGCAATCTGAAAGGTAAAGTTTTTGTTTTGTTTCAACGTACGGTGGTGGTGTGCTGAACGTGTTTGTTTAATTGCTGAGAAGTACACACAATCACAACAGTTGTTGTGCTCAATTTACAAAATAGCTACTAGGTTGGTTCAAGTTCTGGATAGGCAAAGAAAGAATAGCTTACTCACTCTTTGGCTGAAGAGTAGCCTGTGCTCTGAAAGGTGTGGTAAGACAGTGTGCTCTGAACAGTGTATTGGACACGTGGTAGGAGCGTTAAGTGACTGTTTAGGTGGTTGTACAAAAACAACTACAAACCTCTGTAGGTTGACAAACTGACTAGTGACTTCGGAAATAAGACTTTTTGTGACAGGTAAGCTGTCATAAGTGGTAGCTGTGGTGGTATTAAAAGAGTCAGTGATAGCACACGTACGTGAAGACTCAGAGAGAGCATAAAGGGAGGTGTGGCAGCTTAAATCACTATACTGTGTAGAGTGTGTGTGAGCCTGCTGGTGTCCTTTGACGTGTCCTTTCTGTGTGAGCGTGTGTGTGGTTGCTTGCATGTGTCTGTGCCAGAACAGAGTGAGCAAGGTGTGACTCTATCTCTATTTTACAAGTAGAGAGCATAGCTGTGTGATGTGCGAGTGAGTGGGTGAGGTGTGTGAGTCTGTGCAAGACAGACTGTAGTGAGAAATTCCTACTAGTAAGGCAGACAACTAGATCACATTCACTTGTAAAGAAGCATGGGTTTTGCTGCATAGACACGTAGTTCAAAGCTGTCACTCCACAGCTCCTAAGGAAGTTCTACAAGGAAAAGCAGCCCATAAGCAATACTACGTGACGTTCACAGGGAGAACGTGGTAGGAATACAACTACGGGGAAGGGAAGTGCCTCACTTTAATATGTTAGCTTGGGAAGAAGTGGCCAAGCTGAATAGTTGGGCAGACTTAGACCGTGACGTGCTAAGGGAATACTTCGAAGACAAAACTAAGGGACCTACACGTGTGTGGCCGATGCCCAACCCAAAACCTTCTACTCAAACCTTAGCTGAGGCGTTAGGGGTAGATGAAGGAAACAAAACCCCAATCAGGCCTTATAAACAGGTGTTCGGCAGCCCAAAGGATGGGGGATCCACTGAGCTTGAAGAAGAAGGAGAAGGTGAAAACCGTGACACTTCCAATCTCTTTTCTAGTGGGTAAGCAAGCACGGACAAACATGGACTGTCAGCTGGGGGCTCAGACTTAAAGGGCGACTGCAAATGTAGGGCCTCCCGCGGACAGACGGAACCCTCTAAGGTCAAAGCACCACTAAGTGGTGCTGATCAAGCTCACACACTGACACGATGGCCTATGATGCTAGCATACTTGCAGAAATAAGCAAACAAAAGGAAAAGGTGTTCAATATCATCTATGACATGCTCGGTGGAGAGGCCAAGGGGCTAGTACGCGACTTAGCCAACCCAGAAAGTCTGACCTTTGGTCAGAACCCAAAAGCTCTATGGGACCGTTTGCAAGCCCGGTATAAAAAGGTAGACACAGCCTACGTTCAGGATAGGGTAAAGAAGCTGAATGACTTCCTTTTCACTAGCAAGCAGCAGTATGCCGGGCAGTGTGTGGACCTGAATGCTAGAAGAGAATGGTTGGCCGACTACGGTCAAGCCCCCAACTACAACCGACTGCAACAGATAGTGAAGGACGCCTTAGTGGGTCCCAAACAGTCTGACTGTAGAGTGAAGAAGGCGTGGCAGGTATGGGTGGAGATGGTCGAACTAAACGGGAAGAAATTCAAATGGGACTTCACAACGTGGTGGAAGTTTGTGCAGGACCGTGCCTAGAGTTGGACAAAAAGTTTGACTGCGCAAAGGTGACTAGTTCAACCGAAAAGGGTTTGGCTGCTCGGAAGACAGGGAAGGGTAAGGCCAAAGATGTGTGCTGGATCTTCAGCAAGGAGGGCAAGTGTTCACGCGGTGCCTCGTGCCGTTATCTTCATGTTGGGGGGCAAGGTGAAGGGTGTGTGCTTCCTTTGGGATCAGCAGGGGAGTTGTAAGTGGGCAGACAAGTATAGATTTGAACACGACCCCGCAAAAGCCAAGAAAACAACCCAAGCCGGAGGACACCCCTAAGGGTAAGAAGGGCGACAAGGGTAAGGGTCCCAAATGTTACAACTGTTTCGAGAAGGGACATGTCGCCGGTAAGTGCCCTAAGAAGTGCCGGGTGTGCGGAGGGAAGCACAAAACTGAGCAAGTACCCAGACAAATGCAAGAAAGAGAAGGGGGAGGCGGCAAAGGGCTCTGATGGGGATAAGATGAATGAGGGACGTTGTCATGGGGTGGCGGAAGGGAAGCGTAGGTGTATTGCTAGCTTGAAGGACCTTGAGTCTAAGTTCAACAGCATACGGATCAAGGCAGCCACGCTCATTGATAGCAACTACTGTGTGAAGCACCAATACCAGAGGGCAAAACAAGAGAGGGATAACGCCTTGCGTTCGTGGGCCGCTAACCTGGCGCGGAGGGATCATTTGCCCCTTATGTGTGAAATGGATAATAGGGGCTTAGAAGCCTAGATCCGTAGTGGGAATCACCCTCTGATGGTCGAAGCCATTGTGCGTCACGAGGCGGCGCGATGAGGAATCCTTTGGAACCGGTCACTCCTTCTTATCATTCACTATGCCAAGCCCCGTGTCCCCGGGGTCACTCCTTCTTATCATTCACTATGCCAAGCCCCGTGTCCCCGGGGAGTTTACTGAGTGGATCGTCAATCGTCAGCCAGTAACGTGGGAGTCGACTCCGGAGTGCTCTCGTGGCGGAATGTGTACCGCTTACATGAACCCCATGCCGGTGCCCAAGCCAAACAACTGTACTTCCGGGGTGGAGTATCCCCTCTCGTGGGGGAGTTTGCGCCCCAACACGAGGTTAAGGTGCCGGTACGAGAGCAAAAGCCGCGGGCTACTCCGCCCCATCCGGTGGTGCCAGCCCCACGTAGGGAGAGTAAGGGTAGACCTCAAGGGGCTAGTGGGCCGTCGGCGGTACCTGCCCCTAAGATCGAGATTGGTTCAACGACCGAGCCGGCTGATGCTGGTAGTGGTATTATGAGCCAATTTGAAAACCTCAAATCTTTACTTAAAGCAAAGCGGGAGAAGGTACAAGGGGCAAAGGTGAGGCCCGGACCGGAGGACTACCAACCTGATTGTTTAGCGGACATTGAGGATGAACCTCCGGAGTTGCAGTCCGATGCTGACCCTTCCTCTGAATCGGACTACGGAAGAGCGTGAGGGTGAAGAGTCCCCTGCTAGAGGCATGGCTGAGGTCAAAGCTGAGCCTCGTGGAATCCCGGAAAGGGTACCGTCTCCCATAGGTCCCGACCCTAGTGCTGAGGCAGACCCCGGTAGTAGTGATGAGACTGCCGGGACGGACAGCAACCCAGCGACTACGCGCTCAACTAGCCCGACTAATAGGCGTAGATCGGTAGGTGCCCGTGCTTTTGGTTTCCTTGAGACTGTGAGAGCCTCCGTGAGTGGGATGCCCTGGTTTACGTCTCACACCAGACAGTAGCACCGGAGGAACGGAAAGTGACTTCACTGTTGCCTTCACCTACTAGTCCCGGACAGTCGTCGGCGCCTTCCACATCAGGTGAGATCTCTAGCCCGGGGCCCCGCTAGGCTAGTTACCGGAGAGCGAGAGAGCCGACTCCGAGCCGTGGCCTAACAGCAAGAGGAGACGTAGATTGCACCGTCCGGCCGTGAGCGGTGAGGAGGAAAAGAATGAGGCCGACTTCCGGAACATGTGGGGTGAGTGGACTAGGCTGTTGTATGACTGGGCGCAGGGAAATGAGTACCCCATGAACAAGTCTAGGTGGCCGAGACATTGGGTCATAGAAGGAGCCGCAGCCAAGTTTCAACAGTGCCGCCGGGTTTCATCAACGTACTAGACCTTTCCGGGTCAGAGAGAGAGAGAGAGAGAGAGAGAGAGAGAGAGAGAGAGAGAGAGAGAGAGTTGTGAACGGCGAGAGCGTACTAGAGAAGGAATACGCTAGTTTGCCCGAGGAAGAAGGGAAAGCTGATCCAGTTGACGATCTAGTGCGCTTCATGGTGGAACGCGGGTGGATGGCGAAAGGTGCCCGGTTAGCTGAGCATGCCCTACTAGGACGTAGTGGTGACAAAGACCCCATGTTTGACTCGGGAGCTACTTTACATTTTGTGCCGTTAGGGGCGGAACTGTTACACCAGCTGTTCAACGTAAAGAGAGGGATGAAGCGGGTGGACACGGTTAACGGGCAAACCACCGTGACTAAGAAAGGGTCCTTAGACATGCAGACTGTGAACAGTGCAAAGGAGAAAAGAACAGGCTACATCTGGAAAATGTGTGGGTAAGCCCCAACCTGGATGAAACCTTAGTGTCCGGTACACAGTTGGCAAAGGAAGGGTACAGTGTGGTGCTCGGGGAAAAGGGAGAGGGGTATATCACCAAGGCCCGGATCCCGAACATTCCTGATAGGCTTAAGGTCGGCATACTATACCTTGACGCTAAGAAAAAGGTGTGGCGGTTCTTGACATCCATCGACCAAGAGATGGCTGCTGCTAAAGCTGAGGCTAGAGCTTTCTAAGACTTTGGTAAGGAGATGGCCAAGGTCACGGAGTTGACTAGCGAACAGCTACATAAGAAATTTGGGGGCCCGGGAAGCCGCATGCAACACCTCATCGGTGAGGCGTACGGGATAAAGATAGTGGGCGGAAAGACCCATGAGCAGGCCATAAAGGACTGTAAGGAGTGCCCGGCTGCTAAGGGTGCAAACTGAATCATCCGGCAAGCAACCAACTGACGCAAGTAGATAAGTTCGAGGCGGTGTCTTTCGACAAGTCCGGGTGTTTACGTAAGCCCCTGAAGGGAGGGTATTGGTACAGCATGGTGGGGGTCGAGGCCAACACCGGCACAAACTAATTTTCGACCTATACTATGTTTTCCTAGTTTTCATTTTCCACCGTACTCCTCTGCAAAAACCCTTAGGCAGGATTACTCAACATAACATGTGAATTCATTTGTGCACTTGTGCGTAAAAATGAGTGCAGAGTGCATCATGCAAACAGCATTTTTCAGTTAAAAACACCATACTTGCTATGTCCTGAGATCTGAACTTTGGAGTCGACAAATAAAGATTTCAAGAACAGAGCTACACCTCTTGTCTAAAAAAAAACACTTTTGTCATGCTTGCTTTTGCTTGAAACGATGTGGTTTGAACACATAGCTGCTGTGCACTTGAACTCCGACATGATTTTGTTGGCGCCGGCCCGTGAATTTCTGTGGCGATATTTGTCAAGACCATGCCAATTCCCGGAGAGGAAACCAGAAAAATTTCCAAAAAATATTTGACCAAACAGGCCTATCGACGTACGTAGCCCTTGAAGTGAAGGCCGCACTAAATTTTTTTTATTTGACGGTTTTTGCGGGGTCGAGATTGGTAAAAGTCATGGCTAGAGAGGGTTTTGTGGTTTTTTTTTCGTGTGTTTCTCATGCATACTTTCACGTCCCGTGACCTTGCACATTCTTTCCAAACGATGTGTCCATGCTGTCTGCAAAATGGTGTGTTGTGAACTTATCTGTAGTATATGTTGTTCTTTTTGGAAAAGCCCTTGTTTGCACCTGTCTTTTATCGCTCATATATGTGTTGTGTGTGCTTTTCTGGGAATGTAATGCGCTGAATCTATTCCTATTCATATGGTCTTTGTTTTGTATATGTTCAACTACTGCTCCTTTCTTTGTAACCCTGCTGTTGGTGATCAGTTCTTGGCTCCAGACAGTCTAAAAAAATCATGGGTGAGATCTTGTTGGAACTAATAATAATTAATTAATAGTTATGGACCGGCCGTATCGGAGTAACGGTGTCGTTAGGGCCATTACTTATGATCCGGCCAGGCAATTTACTTGGCGCGTCTGTTGGCGCCTTTTCTCATTAAAGTTCTTGTTGTATGTTGAGAGTGTAGTTGCTATCATAGATTGCTTTATCAATAACAGTAGTCTAACAGGTTATCGAGCCTTGATTAGCGAACTCTGCGCCAACAGCTTTAATCAATTGCACTTAGTCTGAAAGGAGAGGCATTAGGCCTTAAACAGAAAAGTGCGAGGATCGACGTGCTGCAGGCAGTCGACATCATTCCGTGGGTAGGCAGAAGGCACCCACCGCAAACGTGTCTATTGGCTAGACAGCATAGCATAGACACATCAACTCATTTCATCCCTAATAACTATTCCTCCATTTCTACTTAATCGTAGGAATTTTATTGATAGCTGAGTTTAGCCCCTACCTTCCGCACTTTGGTCCAACATGGCAAACCCCATGTTTGGAATGTCGATGAACAGAGGGTTTAAAGTGGACCCACCGCCATTTAGCAGCAGAGACCCAGATTGGGATAATTGGGAATATGGGTTCCTTGCTGTCCTGGCGATCTATGATCCCTTAGCAATAGGGGAGCTACCCCCCCACAGACGACACCCTCTGTTTACACAAGCAAAGCTGACAGTTTCTTTCAATATACCTACTGAACCACCCCTTTCACCTTCCGGAGATAGCGAGGATGACAGTCAAGATAGGACAGAGGGTAAGAAACCTACAGCTGCTGTAAAGAAAGAACCTATCAGCTCTTCCTCCAGTTCTGCCTTATCTGTCAAAAAGGAACAAGAAGCTAGAACTAGCTCTGCTTTGCCTGATCCTTCTCCTTCCACAGAAACTGCTGAGCATAAAGAGCCTGAGGAGAGTTCGGTCCCTAAACTAACTACGTATACCGCATCTAGACCGAACCCCCTTATTACATCTTTTGCTACAACTAAGTACTACCAGCAAGTTGAAGAAAGAGATGGACTGAAACACAACCGATTTATCTTTGCCCTCTTAATTCAGTCCTGTTCTAAGGACAAGGAAGCTATGTCTGTAATTTGAACAGCGGGGTCGGATGGAGTCGAGTGTTTCATGGCACTGAGGAAGAGGTACGGAGGTCTTGATCTTGTTAAATGGAAAGAAAGACAAGACTTCCTTGACCTTTCTTACCCCAAAAAGGTTCAAGACGTAAGACCATGGTTGACCCTCTTCTACAGCAACATTGCTGATCAAGAGTCAATCATGAAAGTCCCATACCCAGAACTCGTAAAGATCGAAATGGTCATGAAAAAGATAGAACACCTGACTGAGTTCGACAGTTTTCGCAACAAGGTTACCAGCCTCCTTCCGGAGGAACGACCGGGTTGGGAATCCTTTGTAAAAGTAATAGAACAGGTTGCTCAAACAGAGGAATCCAAAAACAAAATGAAGAAACTTTACTCGTCAGGGGGCGGTTTCCGTTCCCTTTCGTCTAAAACTTCATCTGGTGTGGGAACAAAGAACGACCCCATAACAGTCAACCTTATGGGAAACCAAGCTGGTAAGGTATCCCAAGGTTGTTACAATTGTCATGGGGATCACCAAATCAAGATTTGCATTGTCCCCTGTAATCTTCCCGAGTGCCGTCGAGACGGACATGTCCCAGTGAATTGCCCCATAAGGAAGAAGGCAGCAAGAATAGTCAACTTAGCAAAAGGAGTAGGAGAGCTGAGTCTGACTAGGGCAGATAAGAATAAGGAGGGCAGTAAAGGGAAGAGAAAAATGAGACGACAGAAGAAAGAGGCAGGGAAGGAGAAAAGGAAGTTGAAATCATCCGATTTCATCAAGAAGAAAACAGCAAAGACAAAGACGATTAGCCTGAACGCAGGAGGTTCTGACTCCTCTTCTTCTGGTAGTTCTGAAGAAGGAGGAGTCCGAAGCTCATGATTCAGACGAAGAGTCTAGTACTCATGATGAGGATGGAGGTGAGGAGGGAGTAGGGGAAATAGGGTACATCAATCATATGTTAAGCATAAATATGATGCAGAGGGAGGAAACAGACGAAGAAGAAACAAGTCCCTCACTCAACAACACCCCACCCACTTCCTCTTTTGAACAACAACCACCGCCAACCCATACATCAGAATTGTAGGACAACAAAGAAAAGAGCAACACGCACGCACAAGATATGCCTGCCCCCCCTCGTGCCCCTCGGTCTACTCCTTTTGTTCCTCTCCTGAAAGACAACCGTTTCGTCGATTTTCTTGACATGATGGGCGACCCCACACCTCTTGGGGTAATGTACCCTATGGATGAGGGATTGTGCTTCGTCGTGTCAAGGGAGGATACAGGAAAGTCCTAATGAAGTCCCGGAATTCTATTTATTTCCACTTACGTGAGGATGATGGACCGTTGCTCAATCTGTGGGCACACCCCCTCAGGGGAAGTACGATCGTTGTTTCAAGCTCGAAACAATGTGAAGGGTTTACCTCTAACAATGCACGTTGCTCATGGAAACTGGGAGCCATCCGGGGTAAAACCAAATCAGGTGGTGAATGTGCCCAGAGGATGGAAAAAAGAGGATGTGATTTTTGTTCCCACCATATCAGCTGTGAACGAAATAGGGAAGACTTATTAGCAGTAATTAGGGCACAGCTGAATGCGGGGGGTACACCATGGCATTCCGGGTTAATGGTGGCCCCTATGGACTGGATTACACGTCAATGGATTAGGACAGATGAAACATCCCCCCCTTGTTCAGTCTGACCCTCTCACGTCATCTTCCTCACATACATCACCATCCAGACATGTCCCTTCTCATAGCCCCAGTGCTTCATCATCTTCTTCACAGGACATAATCTCCCTACTTCAACACTCAAATATTGAAACGAGTAAGAACGTTGAGCTGTAGTAGGGGGAAACAACCAAAGAAGAGAAAGAAGTGAGGGGGAGGTGATGACGGACGAAGACGATGACGAAACCATCTCTTATGCTACCCCTCAAAAGTCTTCCTCTTCTTCCACTGCATCATCTGTACAACGCTCAAACTCTAAGAAAGAGATTAGTAAGAGCGTTGAGGATGAAGCAGGGGGAGAACAAAAGAGCACGCCCAATGTCTGTTCGTCGTTTCACGCATTCCCCTTCACCACGCCTTGCACCTAGCGAGATGTACGAGGAGAAAGAGAGAGATTTGGAGAGACCTTCAACACGCCTTGCACCTAGTGAGATGTACGAGGGGAGGGAGAGAGAGTTAGCAAGAGAAAGGATTAGGCGAGACCCCACGATTTCATGGAGATGGGATGAGGGAAAGATGGTGATAACAGGGGGAAACGGAGAGATACCATCTATTGGAGAGATACATAGACTGTTCGGTGCGTTAGCAGAGGGCGCTAGAGAGATAGAGGTGAGGGATTCTCTTATTACCGGAAGAGACGGGGAAGTTAACGATTTCTACCTTGAATTTTACGTGGATATTGAATGTTTCGTTATCTCTATGGCCCATAAATGGAACAACCCTTTTGCGAGAGGGCTCGTTGCGGCATTTCCTCATCTCAGAGCTCGACTACTGGAATACCGGGAATACTGGCAAAGGATAGGGATAGATCTAGAGGGGGAGAACGTACGGGATATCCCTCCATCAAGACCTAACACATCGTCCAACCCCGCCTCAAACCCCCCATCCGAGAAAGATTGCGCCATAATGATGCATGAGAGCGAGGGAGATGAGGGGGGGACACCAGAAAAGAGTATGGCGGAGATGGTGTGGGTAGACGATAGTGGGGCTAGTGAATCCCAATCACCCCATAAGGACGTATTCGTGAGGTTGAAACATAACCCTCAAAAGTTCAAAATTGCAAAAGGGAGTATTAAGACGGAGTACAAACGGAAAGTCTTAATGCAACTTTCTGGAGCAAATGGAGAACCGGTTCAGGTGTATGATTCACACACGACATACAACCCTCATTTGAGTTACGGTTTAGTCGCTACTTCGGCTTGGTTGAAACAAGGACTGGCAGTAGTCCATCAAAACAACCAAGTGTTAGTGCTCAAGTCCCCAATCCATATCGATGAGGAACAGATTGTAGCTAGGGGCAGATCTTTGCCCAATAACCTGTTCGTCTTTGATCCCCTAGGAATGCCCCCTCTAGACCCAAATCAACGATACGAACCAGTCCCTCTCGAAAAGCGGAATGTGAAAGTAGAGAAAGAGGGATCATCTTCCTCTACCGTCACATTCTGACTTCCCCCTCGCCGTCGTACACAACCAACGACCCTTCCTGTGTACAATGATGTATGTTGCAATGATATTCCATGTTTGTGTGAGGGGTGTCGCGACAGTAAATCATATGTCCCGTTGTCTTGCGAAACAAACAGATTGTTGCTTGGTCATGCCAAATGATGTAATACTATGTTCGCACACTTCACGAACTCAAGAACACGATGTTGCTTGCCGAATGTCGAAAGCTTTGAATCCTGTTGTCCGACCCACACATAGTGAGCATATACACGCCACCGTCTTCCACCGAATGTGTAAACATAGAGGGGTGAAGGTTATGGAAAGAATGGCTCATTATATGGGGGTGAAGATAGTAGGGGTAGGAAGGCGAGAAAGAATTATGAAGTGCGAGTATTGTTTAAGGAATAAGATAAAGAAAGCACCTCATTTCCACAAAAATCATCACATTGTTGAACGTCGTTCCGGGGTTCATATTTCAATGGACACACAAGGATGGTGGAATACAATATCATGGGACGGTAAGCGATACAAATTCACGGTCAAGTGTCTCTTCAAATTTCGAGCTCGACTATTATTTACGTCATAAGAATGAATTCTTTCCGTGTTTTATTAAGGCCGTTGCTTTCTTCGAAAGACATACAAACCGGAAAGTCAAATTTATTACCTGTGACCAAGAATATGGTCGATATGATACCTTTCAGGAGTGGGTTACTGTTAATCAGCCTATCTTAATTGAGGCTCCAACCGCGGAGAAACAGGCAGTCTCAAAGATAGAGAGGTCCCACCAAACCAACGGTGGACCTGCAAGGGCGATGCTCAGCGATGCTGAGCTCCCTCCAAGATTTTGGACGGAGATGGAAAGGAACGCCACTTATATTAACAACCTCCTCCCGATAGCCAAAGGACCCTTTAAGGGTAAGTCCCCTTTCGAAGTCATTCACCGCCGAAAACCATACCTACATCACCTTCGACCCACGGGGTGTGCTGCGGTGATGAAGGTTAAGGCTCAGCGGGGGACGGGCGAGAGAGGATAGAAAGTTATCTTTTTAGGTTACGAACGTAATACCGGGTATTATCGTGTTTATGATCCCGTCGCGCGCATAATACACGGTAATGTCCGGGATGTTATGTTCGATGTATGGAGACTGGGCAAGCGAGAGGCCTCCAAAGCCCTCGAAGGAACAGCAGAGGATTTTCTCGGTTGGATGGAAATCGACCACACCCTCTGCTGTTTTGTCCCCAGTTAACACACCACCGAAAGAGAACCTTAGTTTTGACGTACCAGTAGCTACACATAGTACATCTACCTAACCTCCCGTAGTTGTTGCTAGCAATAGTGAAAGTACAGAGAATGCCCCCACTACGTCCATGACACCTCAGAAAGGACCTGAAAGTGATGACGATTCGGTGATCGTCGCAAGCGATAGTGACGAAAACTATGTCAAAAGTCAAGATTTCAGTAATCTACCTGATCTCATTCCTCCTACCCCGTCCTCACGAGATATAGGGAGCATGAATCAGGGGGAGAAAGGTGTCAGGGTAGTGGGAAAGATGGGGAGAAAACCCAAACTTGAAGTCATTTTATCTGGAAAAACCGTTCAGATCCCGGCACGAGCTTTCGGGGAAGAGTGGGCCAAATCCACTTATGGAGATAAGTGGGAGTCTACTTTGCGGAAGGGAGTTACTCTTGCCCCGACTGCCCCGGTTGTCAGGAGAAATAAACGATTCCCAGCCCGCCACGTTAAGTTTGATGATGGCGAGACGGAGAAAATAATAGATTCCGAGATTTTAAAGTATGAGATTTCAGGGGGAGCAGCTCCCCCTTCTCTTGTACCGCAGGCTATTATCGAACCGGCACGCCACGACCCCAATGTAACCAGTGAATTCGGCCATGCCGAGGGGAAGAGAGTTAGGATAGCTGCGGAAAAGGACAAACATCCCCCGGGATGGAGGTCTCATGAGCAAGGAAACATTTCTCAGGAGAACGTAATCCACGGGAGAACCAGAAATAAGCATATCTCTGTCTGTGCGAAAGAAGAGAGAATCAATTATTGCCTGGTCACCGAGCAAATCCCGGAATTCCCCGTCGTACAGAAACCGAAAGATAGAAGACAAGCGAGAGAGACAGAAGTCAGACAGCAAGAGGAGCTCAAAGCTTTAGAATGGAGGAAAGAGAGCGAGGCGAGAAAGTCAGGCACCCCCATCATTCCTCTGAAATGGATAGACACTGTTAAGCAACAAGGAACGAGCGACAAATATCATAAAGCTAGAATCACCCTAAGGGGGGATCTCCTGAAAGCGGGATTGCAATATGATCCCAAACGTACATACTCACCTACCGCTCACCATCGCACTATCCTTCTTATCATTGCCTATGCTGCCTGCTTCGGTATAGACTTGTGGTTAATTGACTTCACCACCGCATACTTACATGCCAAAATGCCTTATGATATCTATGTAAAACCCCCTCCGGGTTTTGAGAGAGAAGGTTTTGTTTGGCTCCTCCGGAAGGCCCTTTATGGTCATCCTGAGGCAGGGAGATTATGGTATGATTTGATGCTAAAAGAGTTAGTCGGGAAGCAAGCTTTTATTACTTTCTCCCTTGACCGGGCTTCTTTTATCAAACATGCCAAGGACCCCATAAGTACGCAGCTCCTCTCTTTTCACGTAGATGATGGCTTGCACGCTGCTTATGAGTCCAAACACATAAGTCTTGTAGAGAGCATGAAGAAACATGGTTTCAGGTGTAAAAACTTAGGGAACGCCACGGAATTCAAGAACATCCAGATTGTCCAATCTGAGAAAGGGATTTTACTACATCAACGAAAATATGAGCTTCTTATTGCAGACGAGTTAGATTATATGAAGGAGATTCCCGCTAAAACCCCTTTCACCTCAGAAAACCCTGCCCCCCTGAAAGTTGGTCACCGCCTGCTCAAATACGACCTTAGATGTTTGATTAGATCTTCCTCGCTGTTCACACCCGACCTCTCATGATCTGTCCCCTGAGTATAGCTGCAAAGCAACAAGTCCCATTCCCTGAGATATCTTATGCCATGGTTCACCGCAGGTTTCTGTGGTTGCTGACCCCGAGAGCCCTATATTTCAAACGGGGTGATAAGAGGCTAGTCAAGATGTTGACGGAAGGATTCTCTGTCCCCAAAACCCCCAATTCATGGAGACCGGCCGAAGGACCATCAGCAGCAGAAAAGGCACTTGAGCTTTGCTCATGTGAAGCCACAGAAATCAATGCTTTCAATGTCCCCGTTATCGCCAATGTCGAAAAATTGATAGACGAACACCCCCTCGTGGGATACGTCGACTCAGATTTTGCTGGAGAAAAGGTTACAAGGAAGTCCCGTTCTGGGTACATCTTTCTCTTTAACGGGGCACCGGTAGCATGGTTCTCTAAACTTTAAACTGTAATTGCTCAATCTACCCTTGAGTCGGAGACCGTATCTGCTAATGAAGCGGTAAGGGAGTTGCTGGCTTTAAGACAGTCTCTCCGTGACATCGGTTTGCCCATAAGAGGTTTCACCCCCTTGTTCGAAGACAATGAGGGGACTATCATCTCAGAAAGGGGGTTAGGGGAGTCCCGAACCAAACATATCGATGTCAGGTACCACCTGCTTGAAAAGTTGGTTAAGGAGGAAGTTGTCAAATTGTTCCGGGTACCGACGGAGGAAAACATCGCGGATTTATTTACCAAAATAAATTTCACGTACGAAAAATTCAATTACCTGGCTGACCGAATCTCGGTGAAGTTGGTGAAAGAATTTCTCGCAAAGTTTGGTGTTAAAGTCGAGTTGTAAGTACCGGGTATTTCCCGCATAAATATTCACGCTATGATCATCTATAATTATATTCTCGGAAGCGGATTGTATTAATTCTCGTATATTATATTTCTCGCATACTGTACATCGAGGGGAGTGATATAGGTGATTTGAGCGGGTGGACCCATGTTACCAGAGCTGTTGAAAATGCTGCCGATCCTCAACCTCGAATAGTTTGAGGCGCGGTAGCGATTCGAGTCAGAGACCCGGGAAAACATGGAGGATACCTGGACTTTCACCTTTCTCTTCCCTCCCCCCCCCCCCCCCTCGTTAAGTCGTAATAATCATTCAGTTGCATAATTCTACAAAGTTGAGGGGGAGGATGAGAAGCGCCGCAGCGAAGATCGAGTCGGGCAAAACTTGCTAAGTACGTGCGTGTTCCCGTGTTGGTGTAAGCTCGGGAACACTCACTACCTTATCGATTGTATTGCTTAAATGTTATAAATCTTTGTAATCACACTATATACATAAAAATCTATAAGAAGCCGACATGGAGTCCGGCTGGTCGGTGAACGTGCCACACGGGAGTGTGGAACACACGGAAGTATGTCAGACCAGCCGGATGTACCAGACAGGCCGATAATTACAGATATCATGTCTTTGTTCATATGTATTATATTATTTTTGTTACTTTTATATACCCCCTTACGGGAAGCGCTTCCAAATTTTAGTTTTCATGTTATGATCATATATGGATATATATTATATATACACATATATATTTTTCATATATTTATCACATATTTATGTTATTACTTCTTCTGAGGTTATTATCATAACTCTGTATTCTTATATGATCCATATGTATGTAATTTTCACATATTTCTCTTACTCATTTGCGAGGTAGGGAGAGTAGGGTGATAATCTTCTTCTCGTTGGGTAGGCCCGAATATACCACAGGTCCGGTGCCTTGTACGTACTCTAGCCAATACGTACTCGCTGTGGATAGGAGGGTAGCCAACCCCAACAATACTTCTCGGAGAGAGTGAGGGTAAGAGAATATGTTTTGAGTTTGTGTTTTCTAATGTTTCACAAAACAGTAATAGGAGACGTAACTTAATTAGGAACGGCAGTAACATATTAATTTACTTTGTTCCAGGGGGAGTGTTGGAACTAATAATAATTAATTAATAGTTATGGACCGGCCGTATCGGAGTAACGGTGTCGTTAGAGCCATTACTTATGATCCGGCCAGTCAAGTTACGTGGCGCGTCTGTTGGCGCCTTTTCTCATTAAAGTTGTTGTTGTATGTTGAGAGTGTAGTTGCTATCATAGATTGCTTTATTAATAACAGTAGTCTAACAGATCTTTACAGATCAAGTTTCAATTTTTTTCTGCACTTCCTGCACAAAATGTTTTTATTAAATAATCTCTTTGATTTCCTTCACTTTCTGTACTTGTGCCGGCCTTGTATTTGAATTAAAAAAAATTCTGAGTGAGTACCTTATGCCCTACTTTTGCTGATTTTGGCTGGTTTGCCAAGTTGCAGACTTAAGGTTACTTTTTTATTAAAAAAATTTGTACATTTATTTATACGCGTGCATAGAAAGATATTCAATCATGATATAAGCATTTGTTCAAGAGCATCATAGGGAACATATGCAAACTGATTCAAGAGTTTGATTTTTTGTCATCGCAAGCCACCACTTTTGGAGGTGGCAGGCACCTGTTGCAAGTTTTCCTGGTCAGGGTGCGGGCGCAAATTACTTGGGAAAAAGTGGTGGGCGACGGAAAATTGATTGGTTTGAAGTCTGACAGTTTTTATTATATATTTTCAATAATTCTTTCATTAAATTATAGTAAATGTTTTTACTTATAATTTTGAAATGTACAATTTTCATATGATAAAGTTTAACGGATCTATGTTTATTATGCTAACGACCACTCGCCCTCAGGAGAACGTGACTTATATATATACTATGATATATATATATATATATATATATATATACTATATGACGATTTTATTCAGTTTGAAAAGTTCATCTATGGTAATGATCCAAAAATGTGGCGCTCGCCGGCTCAAGGGTTAAACTTGAGGAATCATTCGTTTGTTTGTCAATATACAGCTATTTCTTCAACTCCCATACAATGACAAGGAAAAATTTGTCTGATCTTTATCAAAATATAATACAAACATGGAAAAATTTATAGCAGTGGGGGTATCCACTCGGAAAGATCTTTCGGATGGGCTAGACAAATTTTTGAGAAATGGTATTAATAACATTAAATTAAACTAATTTGAATTCTGGTTTCAAGTTGAAATTTAGGTAAACATAA
>WBZZ01003310.1:180000-197500 GCA_019918135.1 Paulinella micropora
CTGTCTCTGTGTCTGTGTGTCTTGGTCTGGGTGTCTGTGTGTCTTGGTCTGGGTCTGTGTATGTGTGTCTGGGTCTGGGTCTGTGTCTGTGTCTGTGTGTCTTTGTCTGTGTCTGTGTGTCTTCGTCTGTGTCCGTGTCCGTGTCTGTGTGTGTGTGTGT
The DNA here is from genome assembly GCA_019918135.1 of Paulinella micropora. NCBI lineage: Eukaryota > Cercozoa > Imbricatea > Euglyphida > Paulinellidae > Paulinella > Paulinella micropora. The sequence goes on from WBZZ01003310.1 coordinate 180,161, forward strand.
GTGTGTGTGTGCGTGCGTGTGTGTGTGTGCGTGCGTGTGTGTGTGTGTCTGCGTGTTGTGTGTGTGTGTGTGTGTTTGTCTCTGAGAGAGTGTCTCACAGTTTTTTTTAGTGTCTTTGTATCTGTGCCACGTGCGAGGACACACATACTCACATGCACAAATACGCTCACACAACTAGATTTTCGTACTGCACCTACAACCCAAAAAATATCTATCGAGAAAGTGATAAAGTACACTACGTGCTCACTAAAAAATGCAGTAAATGTATACAATATTTAAAAAATATTTTGTGAGAGAAGTGCGTGAGTGTGTTTAACTTTGGGCTGCTGCTTCTGTGTGTATAGTTGGTGCTGGCTTTGATGCAACACTTAGAAAAGTGCTACGCCTACCCTGGCAGAGACCCACCACCCCCTATGGACCTCCCTCCTCAATAGTTTCTCCTAGCTTCTCTAACTTAACAACACAACCTTCTATGGGAAATCCCAACCATGTACAGTCTTTTTTCAAGCAATCAGTTTTCTTGCTTTTTGATGTTTTCCATACTCTGGCGAATCGCGAAGGCGAGACTGTTTTGGTGACTTAACTCGGGCCGAGTTGTCAAACAAAATTTTTCTTCCTCTGGCTTCACTGGAAAAAACCTTGACAACCTTGGCCTCCAAATGGAATTTTCACCATATCACCGTCAGCTCTGACGGGAATCACACGATGCGTGGCTGCAGGGAACATCTCAGGAAGCGACGTGTCATCTTCTTGAGTTTTTCCATCCCTGTTCGGAAAGCCGCTTCGTCTGAGACCGCTAAATACGGGAAAGTATTGGTGCGTCACTGCTGCTGCAATGAACTTCGTTTTTTGTTGCATTGTAAACGAAATTACACATTAAATTTTAGGGTTTCATGTCGTTGTACGTTCTCATAGAATGTGGACTCACAGAGGTATCCCCTGTCGGTCGATAGGAATAATCGCAAAAATGTCTATGTGAGGTTGAATTCGCGCAGTCACCCCAATTGCTTTCTATGCGGTTTTCGTCCTTCCGCAAACTACACATCCTTGAATTTTTTTTTTCTTGTTCACACCTTCGCATCAAAGTTTGCTTGTCACGAATCATCGCATCCTAAGCTTATCTACACGTGGTACAGTTGTAACACCCACGGTATACTACATCCTTGTTTTGGTATTGGTTTTGATATTAATAGGAATACAGTTGTGGAAGTGATTCTTTATTATTAAATTTATTATTGCTGTTGACATTCAAGACAACAAAAAAAATTGATTTTTCTGTTTTGGTTGGAATTTCAGTTTTGGTTGGAATTTTGATTTTGGGTGAAAATTTGAATTTTTCAAATTAACGGCTATATTCGTCCGCAAAATATCGTAAATTTTCGCGAAATGTTACCGTTAAATTTGAAAATTTGAATTTTTGTCACAAAAATGAAAAACTGTCACAAAAATGAAAATCTGACACAAAAATGAAAAACTAATTTTTGTTGTTGTCTTGAATGTCAACAGCAATATTAATATAAGATAAATTCTTATTACACTTCCGGTTTTGAAGAAAACTTCCGGTTTTAACGCTTATTAATACTCCGGCAAGATCAGCATTTGTGGATGCAATCCAGATTTGTTGTGGATCTAGTTCAACTTCAAAAAAAACTTCAATACCAATGGTATTAATAAATTGCTATACTACGGAACAGATTATTAAAATCAAGTGTTGTTGAAGCGATCTGTGAAAACCAGGATGTCATATTAATAGCTTTGCTGGAAGTGAACTCAGTACTTTTTTTTCGCATACTTTCGGTACACATTTTCAATATCATAAAACCATCAGTATCAATCGTATAATGCTATCCTACGCTACATATTGATAAATCAAGAGTTGCTGAAGCGATATGTAGGCCAGGATGTCTTAAGAAGTTGAACAGAATAGAAGGCATTAGAAGCCGGTTTAACATCTCCCAGGCGTCCCCGGTTGACTATCTAACCAGCTCCACACGTCCTTTAATAGTTTATTAAATCAATACAGACAAAAGCCCGCCAAACTGGCAAACGAAACAGATCAATACAGACAAAAGCCCGCCAAACTGGCAAACGAAACAGTTGATGCAGGTCACTAAGTCATAAAGTAAAAGGTATCCATACAGTGCATCATCATTAGCATTGGTGCCACCAATGCCACCCACACCAGTAAATATCCTTTTCCCCATACTACTATAAACTATAAAATATAAATATTAACTAACGTATATACCGGTTGTATTAATCACATCACTTAATTCACTTCCCAAGCTCCCCCTTGATTGCATTAATACCAACTATTACTACACAAAGGTCCTATCAGGAGACTCACCAATCATTGCTGCGTAATTTTCTCGATCAGTTTCAAGTACTTCGGTTCCCGCTGCCGCTTAGTGTTAACGTCACCGTAGTTGTCAGCTGAACCGATCTTCTCCAACATTGCATTCCCGGCCAGTATCATGGCGTTGACATACTCGTAGCGCAGATCAATGTGATCTAGCTTCTGCAGATAAATGTTGGTTGTAGCCAGATCGATGGCACCCTTGTTGTCTTCGTACACCACAGGTGGTTTCCCCCACCCTTGCTTGGCCAGGTCCTTGGCCACCTTTCCTCCTGCGATCCCATTGATGAAGTTTGCTATCTTCTCCTGGCCATGTAGACACGCATCCAACGCGTAGATCTCGACCTCGCAGGTCGATTCTTCCGGAGGCGCCTCCATCCGCACATGACCCTCCGGCATCTTTTCCTCTGGGGGCGGCAACGTCCCCACCGGCTCTGCTTGCAGCACTGGCTGCTTCGCTAACAGCTTCTCCCGCCTTTCCTTTCCCCACGGTCCACGCGGCTTCGGTAATTCCACCGTAATGGTGCGTTTCATGCACACCGGGTTCACCGAACCCCCAAGCCTTTCCTTTCCCCGCGGTCCACGCGGCTTCGGTAATTCCACCGTAATGGTGCGTTTCATGCACACCGGGTTTACCGAACCCCCAAGCATGAAAATGGATCACCGCAAGTCGTGCGCGTCGATCGCCCCAATCTCCCTTCCAATTCGCATCAGGATATGATGTCAGGCGAGTGCTTTCCTTTTGGTAGAATCGGATTCCCCGGCTGGCCGTACCCTGAAAGTAACGCATCACTTGTTCCGCCTCTTGAAAGGGGAACTCCTCCGGCTTTGAGGTATATCGGGCCATCTCGGCCACCGGCCCAAGCGTGTCATGCCGAGTTACGCGCACCCATATAAGTATCCCGCAGATAGGATACGGCGAAAACTCCTCCAGGACACTTGGAACTCCCACTCGGCATCCAGGCATTAGCCACGGCGAGTCTACAGACGATAAGTCTTTGGTCTTCAAACGCTCGCTGGCTTCCTTGATAAACGTTTCCTGAAACAGCTTGATGGTCTTCCCCAACTCCGGATGCCTGCCGTCCTCTATGTCTATTCCAACCACACCCGTCGGCAGTTCACTCTTGAACACCTTGAAGCGATTTTCTCCCGCCGCTTTAAATTCTTCCTTGGCCTCTTCGCTGCTGAAGCCCATCATGATATCGTCCAAATGAACGAACCCGATGTCAGGCTTCTGTTGCCCCGAACGCCAGCGGAAGAAAAAACACGGAAACGCTTTGTGCTGTTCGTACCATTGCGACACCATGAAATGCACCAGCACTTGCATCCACCACTTTCTCCCTGCATCCTGTCTTCCGTAAAGCGCCCTTACCATTTCCCAGACATACCCCTCCTCTTCAAAGCCGAACGGAGGTACCAGGTAGGTAGGTCGCATCCCCTTTTCTTCCACCTCGGCCTCTATCTAGGCCGTGCCTACATCGAACTTGCCCAATACGAGGTCGTAGAACGTCACCAACATGAAGAAACCAAGTATGGTCATGGTGCAGGGGGTTGGGAACGTGCGTTGCCCATAGTGATCTCCTTGAACCATGGAGTACCCCTTCGCCACCAACCTTCTTTTGTAATTTAACACCTTTCCTCCCGACTCCTTAGTCGCATCGGCGTATCGTCCCCGGCACAAGTCCCGCGCCGGTACTGACTCTTTCTTGCGCCTCCGGAAACATCCTTGCGCCCACAGGGTGGCGATCTCCTGCGCTCGGTCATCCTCGAACTTTCCGGAAGCAGTAGCTTCCTTCTCCGCCACCGGACGAGTAAATGTAGCAGCCAGCGCCCGCTCGCGTACGGCCCACTTGAGAATCTCCGTGTCAAGCATTCTCTCAACTTCGTTCTCCGTTTCCTTGCATTCAAAGTGGACGAAATGAGCTGGCTTCAGCTTCTTGCCTTTGCGAATGGAATCACACTCCCCTTCCACAGCACCTTTCCGGGTCTTACTCTTCACTCTGGGCCGTAGGTCTTCTTGGCCCAATTCCATCCCCACTCCTTTGCCTGTACTTCAACACTCATACCTCGAGTCATCTCCCTTTGTTCGTCCGTTGACTCTTCCGGCTCGGGCTGTCTTAGAGTTCCTTCTTCTTCCTTTTCCTCCTTGACCACGACTACGCGATCGTTGTCTTCCGCCCCTTCCGGCTTAATGAATAGCTCATCCAAATCATCGCTGATTTGAGAGCCTAGAGCCTCATCCACCTTCAGACCGGCGGCCTTCCATATCTGAAGCATGATGGGCCACGCGGGCTGATCTTCGTCAAAGTTGATTACATCCCGCCAACGATTGATCTCCCCCTGGACCAGCACTACGTGCGCTGAGGTCTCCAGGTCTAGCCCCATCCAAGCTGCCGGCAACGAGCGATCTTCCTCCTTACGCAACCCATGGTACTTTTTGTCAAATACCACGTGACAGAGAGACCCGAAGGTGTGCAACAGCGATAGCCACTCCACGTCCTTTTCGTACGGGAACATGGTGAACAACCTCGGCTCCTTGCCTCCAGGTGGCGGTGTTAGGTTGTGTAGTAATCCGACGTGCATGAGCGCGTAACCCAAGTACACATAGGGTAATTGCGCTCGTTTTAGTAGCTTTCTCGCGCCTGCCCAGATATGCTTCTGCGAGACTTCCACCAATGCTTGCTTGTTAGGGTCGTTCTTTACCGCATACCGCGGTCGCACTCCCGGCGGTCGCACTCTCGCACTCTCAATCATGTCATTAAACACTTGAGATCGTTGGTAAGCGCCGTCTCCGCGTATTTGCTTCACCCGGTTGCCCGTCTGGGTACGGCTCATCCAGAACACTTTGCTGGCCACCAGAGACTGGCGTTGCATCTCTGCGTTCAACAGCAGCTCCAAGTTGGTGTACCCCACGGTATCCTCGACCATGGCCATTAGGCATCGCTCCCCGTTGAGTAGCGGTCTTGCCAGTAGTGCGGAGGTATCCACCGACCAACCTTCACCCTTCTCCTTCATCCGAGTCCCATGCGCGTTCGCGCGATGAGGCGGCTTTTGGGCTCCGCCCGCCGGGCACTCCGAACACTCCTTACTAGCATCTTTGTTGACGTTCACCAACTTAACGTCATGCGCCTTTGCGATGGCTTGCAACTTAGCGGCAGCGGGATTATGAAATATTTAATATCCGATGAAGTAGCCCCATGTCCCACTCCTTCTTTCGTGCCTTATTGGTAGACCAGAAGGCCGCTTGCTTCTCTTCCGTCGATCCCGATTGAAAACGGATCACGGAATCCTCCATGTCGAAGTGTAGAAGGGCGTCCTTTTCCTCCTCCTTGACGTCCGGGACCACCGCCCTAGTGTAGGGCGAATCCTTTCTCAACACCAGCGTATATCCATCTAGCATCATCTTTGGTCCGGGTCGGTCAGATGCTCCCCCACCCAAACTTCCTTGAGAGGTAGGCTCCCATCCCGGCCATCACCCCTGAGGGTGGGTAGTTTGTAGTCTCCTTGAGCTTCCATCCTGGTGGTTCCGCCCACAGCGCTGAACTCTTTCACCTCGCGCTTGACTCCTTTCATGAACTCCTTGTAGCTGGGTGGTGCCATGTCCGACACCGCCCCCGAGTCCAACATGGGGTCCGGTACTTTACGCGGTCTCGTCGCCTTCCGGCGATCGCTTCCCATTAACGCGCGGTTCAGCATCATTCGGATCACTTGCATTTCTTCCTCCTGAACTAGCTCGGGCTCCCCCTGGACCCCCCCAGCGTAGACCATCACATGATCTGGCATACCTTCCCCGAGCGGTCGTAACCAGTACGGCTTGGGACGCTTCTTCCAATCTCCAGCGATCCTCCATGGCTTAGGGTCCCAGTGCACGGGGAACCTTGGTTTGTTGTAGGGACAAGGCCAACCAGTGGACCAGCGGTACAGCAGTCCCACATACTCCTGCCACCGCTCCTCGAAGTCCTGTAGGTCTCGTCTGTCATCCCCCACTGGGGCGGCCCCGCCACCCGCTTTTGGTTCACCTCGTTTTGCTGTTCCATTATCACCTCCAAGCGCCGGATCCTTTCTTTTTCGCCCACCCGGTCTCGTCCCTGCTCCGGCTCCACTTCCACTGGGGGCTTACCGGGGCTTGGAGCTCCCCCTGGAGTGGGTTGACCCGGTACTGGATCAGGGGTAAGTACCCCCTCTTTGCGCTCCTCTCTTCGCCATAGCCGTTTTTCTGCCACCTTGGTGATTAGTTGTTGCACCTCGTCGATCTGGTCCAATCCTACTGCTCGTGCGTCCTCGCTGTAGAGCTCAGCCATAACCGTCGCCAGTTTCCGGAGGTGTCGAAGCAGGTTGGTGCGCATTTCCTCATCCTTCGCGTGGTCCTGACGCTTGGGTTTAGTGGGCGTCAGTTTACCCTTAACCTGAGCTAGCGCCCTCTCCATCTCGACCTTAAACCTTTGGGCTTTCGGAGTGTCATAAGGCGCGCCGCCCTGACTTGGGTCACCATTGACACTGTGTCGTCCCCCCTCCCGGGGTCCTTGGAGTCCTCCGACTCCTCTTGCACTTCAGTGGAATCCTCTGGGAAGCTGCGATAGAGCTCAGCCATGTGCTCCTGCCACGGTGTGCTCCCATTTTCCAGAAACACTAAAGGGTCAACTACTTCCTCCGGAGTAGCCAGTATTTCCGGCTTTACCCTTCCCGGACCCAGTGTTGCAGGTCCTTGACTTTCCGCTTGTCCCTCCGTCGGTGCCTCTGTGGTCTCCGTGGCTTTTCCTTCCACCTTGGGAGTCAGCAGGGGCATCGCTTCCTCCGTAACCGGTGACGGGGCCATCTTTCCTTTCGCGACTATCGGCGTCACGGGACCTTGATCCCGCACCAACCCCACTCGCTTTAGGTCTGAATCATACTTTCCTGCATAAACCGGGTCCTTCATGGCCCGATACTGTATCACCGCCGCCTTCACCGTGCGATAAGGCACCCGTTCGCGGTACACCTTCCGGTTTCTCGGAACTCCCGGCTCTTCCCACTTCACTTTGTCCCTGTTGATGCTCCAGTTGTAGAGCAACCCGGTGTGCTCCTCTCGCAGGATAGTGAATATAATTGGCACCAATTGCAAGGATCGGTCCCAATTCACCCCCCGCTTCTGAGCTTCTTGTCGAGTTAGATGCTCCACCATTTTGTCGGGCTTAGCTCGCCCAACCAGGTGTCCGAGGCCACGTTCCTCCATCTCGACTACCAGCCGATACGCCGGCATCAGTGCCCACTCACGCGCCTTAGCCCTTATGCTCTCATCTTCGTAGTAGCGCTCTCGCTTGTCTTGATGGTTGGTGCAGAACATCATGTCCCCGATGATTAATCCGGCAGCGTCGGCCCTTACCTGTTGGTACTCCGACTCCACCGCCTCCTTCAGGGTCCTCATGCACCGGTCTCTGCCGAACGTCGAACCGTAGCACCTCCCCTCCAGGCGCGCTTCCACCACCCCCACGGGCTCGTCATCCTCATGTCGCAGGTGTTCGGGCGGTATTTCGTAGGTCTCGGGACCATACTTCAGAGGTTCGGGCAACGAACATATTGAATCCGGCGTCTGTGGGGTAGCTACTGTCTTGATCTCCCCAGTGCCCGCCATACTTCCCGCCCTCTTTACCATCATCGCCCTAGGTGCTTTGCGCTCGTACTTGAGCCTTCGAAACTCAAGATAATAAATTAATCTGCCATTCCATATACTGGTCCACTAACCCCTGTCCTGAGGGAATATCCCTCATCCATGAACGAGGTAAGAACTCCGCCGGAGCGGCGTTGACACGCCGAAGGTTACCAGCCGCCCACGCCCAGACCCGTATTGTCTAAACTCATGCGTCAGTGCCTCCCCGTTGTCCCGGTATTGCCTTACCGCGGCAGGAGCTTCCTCGCCATCTTCTTGACTAGAGTCGTATGTGGCATCACTGTCCCATTCGTAGAACTCGTCATCTTCCCATGGCTCTTTTCCTTCCAGCCACCTCTTCCTACGCGGCACCTTCTTCTCTTCTTCAAGCTCGCTTGGAGTTTGACCCGGCAGGGACCCTGGGATCGCCTTCGCCCCCCCGTCAGTCATACCATCGCTCGCCCGCACTGGCACGTAATCGTAGCCAGCGTTGAGAAGAGCCTCCGCAGCCTCAGCCAAACGAGAGTACGTACTCAGCAGTAGTATCTTCTGCAGAGCCGCCCGCATGAAGCGCGGCAGCCCCGCTCACTGACAGACCACTTCCCGCCTGGATCGCCCCCAGCTCTTCGCCAGCCTCTTGCGCCTCCACATTTTCGCAGGCGCCCGGTCGTCCACCCTAGGAGCAGTCAGGGCATTGACAAAGTTGTTAAACTCCTCATAGTTGCTCACTTCTGGGAACACGCCCAACTCTCCTTCTCGTTGCCTGGTGGTACTAGCTAGCTCACTGCTTTCAGGTTGAGGCGCCCTACTCACACACCTTTCAGGTGTGGGCACTCCCTCACCCCTACTCACAGTTTTGCTACCACCCCCTTTCACCATGTAGGCCCGCGCTGCTTTCCTTCTCTGAAGCTTTAGTAGACTGAAGGCACGATTGAGCTCCCCATCTTCTTCCTCTTCAGAGCTTTCACTTGTGTCAGCTCCCGGGGACTTCTTTTTGACCATGTCGGCCTTAGCCTTTGCTCCAGGCTACTGAGAGACTCCGTTCCCATCGGGGCCATGGGTACACTTTGGCAAAGGATGATCGCCTCCACACCGAAGACAGGGCTTCTTACACTTGGAGGCATAGTGCCCCTTGCCCTTGCAGTTAAAGCACTTCTTCTCCTTCTTACTCTTATCCGGTTTGCCCTTTTGTGTGCGCTTGCCACCACTTTGCTCCTCCTCCCCTCGTGTACCCTTTCCACCTTTCTTTTCCTTCCCCAAGTGCGAGAACTTGCACTTACTCCCATACTTGCAGTCTCCTTCCTTACTAAAGAGAAAACAAATCCCCTTCAGCTTATCGTTGAGATGCATGTATTGGCACTCTCCTCCTTTCTTACACCTTCCCTTTTGGAAGTACAGGCATGGGGTAGTGAATGGTCTTTTCTTTTCAACCTTCGCAGCGTTTGCCTTTGCCTTCTTGCTGGCCTTTCTCTCTCTCTCTCTCTCTCTCTCTCTCTCTCTCTCTCTCTCTCTCTTTGCAGATCAATGTCCTTTGCCTTTCTCTTTAGCTCTTGCCACCACTGATGCACGTCCCATGCTTTTTATCTTTCTCAAAATCGGCTGCCAGTAACCACTGCTTCCAGTCGGTCTGTACCTCCTTGTCCTTCATTTCCGGACCCATTATCGCATCGCGAATAATTTGCTCAAAGCTTAAATCAGAGGGGTGATGACCCTTCTTGGCCAACTGATCCCTTACTGATTCAAATTCAGCAATCTGCCCTTCGTGTTGCGTAGACGAGTTAAACTCCCATCTAGCCATCCTCCTCTGCTTCTCCAGCAGATCACTGGGATTGCCTTTCCCATACCTGTCCTTAAGCCTTTTCCACATAGCGTCAGGTTGTTGCCCTAATTCCGGTGTTCCATCTCTGACTAGGTCTGTGACCAATCGCTTTGCCTCTCCCTTGAGATTCGTGTAGATGATAGTGAATAACTTTACCCTCTTCTCCCTCACTGCTGCTAATAGACTGTCGTCATAGCTTACCACGAGTTGCAGTTCTTTACGCTTCTTCTTGCGCACCGTGGCATCTGCCTTCTTTTCCGTTGCTGCAGCTGTAGAGAGCCCCGCTGTCGGTCCTTTTGCCTCGCCACTGCCACTTAGTTCTGCACTGCCAGAGGTACCGGACGATTGAGAGGTAGAGGCCCTATACTTTCCTCTCCTTTCCTCTTCATACTTCCTGGAGGCAGATTCACGTTTGGTAGTGCTGCCTGAGCTCTCTTCTTCTCTTGCATCTCTTTCTTCTTGTTCCTCCCCTGCATCAGAGTCCTCGGAGGCTGGACTGTCTTCCGACTCATCTTCTGCATCATCCAAGTCTGGCATAACAGCCTCTTCCTCTTCATTGCTTACACTCCCCTGCAGCCCCAATGCACTGTTTAACATTCCGTTTGCATAGCTGCTGCTGGCTGCTGTGACTGCTGCTTTCTTCTTGGCATGTTTTTCCCACCGACTCATATAGTCTGGTACGTTCTTGACTGCCATATGCAGCCTTCGTAGGTTGGCACGATGTACTTCTAGTTTATGCCCCCTCAGGTCCTCAAATCCACCTTTAAGGTCCTTCCTAGTTGCCTCTAGCATTAGAGCACGTCGGAAGTCTTCCCAGTCCTCCCTACCGCTGTAGAAAGGTATTTTGTTTGACTCATTTCCATTTTTCAGTTTTTCAGACATCTGAAGTTACTTTTCCTCTCCAGAAAGGTTGTTGTTCCCTGTCTGTTGTGTGTTCCTGACTGGTTGACACCTGTCCTGCAAATCCCCCTTTAAGAGTACGTTGAAATTGTCCTCCTTGCAGCAAACTGTTGTTGGCCTTTTCCTATTGGTTTCCTCTAGCAGGTAGCTAGCCTGCACCCACCAACACTCCTGCGCGCCACAAGCACCCCTGAACTGGGCCTGCCTGATAATGGGGTTTTGTGGTCCAAACCCCTAAACCGTTCCTGTAGATGTCCTTCTGACCCGAAGGCTCATTCTTTTCTCCCGTCGGTAGCCCAGCCTCTGCAGAGCTCTACCCCCTGTCCAACCACAACGATTCACGCGGTGGCACTGAAGCACTGTTGGAAGGACTTCCCTTCTGCTGTGTCACTCTTCGGTGTGACACAGACAGTGGATGCCTTTCCTCTTGATCACTCTAGGTGATTTGCTGTGCTTCAACACTTACAAGGCTCCTAACCCTTAAGAAGTTGAACAGAATAGAAGGTATTAGAAGCAGGTTTAACGTCTCCCAGGCGTCCCCGGTTGACTATCTAACCAGCTCCACACGTACTTCAATAGGTTATTCAATCAATACAGACAAAAGCCCGCCAAACAAACGAAACAGTTGATGCAGGTCACTAAGTCATAAAATAAAAGGTATCCATACAGGGCATATTGGAATTGGTGCCACCAATGCCACCCACACCAGCAAATATCCCTTTTTCCCATACTACTATAAACTATAAACTATAAATATTAACTAACGTATATACCGGTTGTATTAATCCCATTACCTAATTCACTTCCCAAGGATGTCATAGCTTTTCTGGACTCGGAAGTGACTTAAATACGTTGTACGGAATAGTAATAATTTAATAGTATTTAGTCATATCGGCCTCTACATGTTTTTGCATAGTTATTAATATTTCTGGTACTGGTGGCAGTCAGTTCCTTTATAGGACTGAATATTGTTTTTACCTATTTACTCATTTGTATTTCCTTTATTCAAGTTTAGGCGGGCCCGGGTAGATAGTTCAAATTGATTCAAGTGAGCGGCCAGTGTTGGGTCACACAATAAGTGGCCTCTACAGAATGGGAACCCCCCCCCCCCCCCGGCAACCTCGTACGTTACAATGGGTTGTGAAGCCTTGGTAGTGCTTCTGCATAGGGCTGGAGCTATGCTTCAAGCTGGGCAAACCGCAATTGGGGGGAGGTAAAGACGGTCTGGGCAGGGAACTTCGTGGGGGTGTTCTTCTGCTACCGTGATGGCGGCAAAAGTCAGGCTGCTAGGCTGGGAAACATTTTCATTTGGAGACACTGTGATCAGACTCTGAGTTGATCGGTTCGAGCATTAATAGACTTTTTGGTTGGTTTGGTCAAGGACCCAGTGGCGTCAGCTAAAATCAAGTTCTGAATTTTGAATTTTATGGTAAGGAGACCTAGGGCTGCTACTACGGGCAATTGGGTGGCTAGTGAAGTCGAGGTCTCGGGCTCCATCTAGGGCGATCCCTAGAGGTGGGAGTCAGATTGCCGTCCGGGAAGACAACTGGGCGTTAGAGTGACGTGGGAAAGAAACTTCGAGTGGTTCCCACCATAGAGGCAGCATGTTGGTCAGAAGGACCGCTGCAAGTCAAGGTGTGGCAGCCCCTCATCAAGGGCGACACCTGGGGACAAGGTAGAATATTTGAGGACAATAGGGGAGTGCATGGAAGGCACAAAAGACTTGTTCGTTTGCAATGTTGGCAAAAAGAAAGACAAATTTACCGGTGGTTCCGGACATTTTTTCAAAAGGTTGACTGGGCAGCAGGTGGTGCTGTTTGCTATTTTCGTTCCTGGCGTGGTCTGTGGTGTGTGCTCTGGCATTTTGAGCTGTGCAACAGTTTGGGGACATCGTGTGCGTCGTTTCCTGCGCTTTTGGCACTGTGACTTGGGCCCTTCCAGGACTTTGTTGGCATCGAGTACCGAGGGCGGCGGCCGCGGGCGCGGCTTCAAGTGTTCATCTGATTCAGTATTCAAGAGTCATATGTAATTTAGGGCATTTTAAGTGATGTACAATACTAACGTAACGAGTTTTTAACATTTTTTTCGTTCAGTTTTTTTATTAGAAAGCTGGAATGTTGAATTATGGCTATCAAGAATGATTGTCATTTCAACTTAATTTAATATCAGAGCATACTACAATTGAGTGACTACCCTCCTATAGTAGGCTTACGGCAGGCAGCTTTTTTTACGCAAGCACTGTTTTAATAAAACGTCACGTTATTGAATACTTGCCACTAATATCGTCCGGACGGTATGTATGAATGTATGTATGTATGTATGGTATGTATGTATGTATGTATGTATGTATGTATGTATGTATGTATGTATGTATGTATACGTATGTATATGTATGTATATGTCTGCATGTATGTATGTACATGCATACATGCATGTACGTATGTATGGATAATATGTATGTATATGTATGTATATGTATGTATGTATGTATGTATGTATGTATCTATGTACCTATTTATCTATGTATGTATGTATGTATGTATGTCATTGTATGTATGCATGCATGTATGTACGTATGTATGTATATATGTACGTACGTACATATGTATGTATGTATGTATGTATGTATGTATGTATGTATGTATGTATGTATATATGTATGTATGTATATATGTATGTATGTACGTATGTATATATATACGCATATCTATATGTATATGTATATGTATGTATGTACATATGTATGTATGTATGTATGTACCTATGTACGTGTGTATATGTATGTATATGTCTGTCTGTATGTATGTATGCATGTATGCATGCATGCATGCATGCATGTATGTATGTATGTATGTATGTATGTATGTATGTATGTACGTACGTATGTATGTATGTATGTATGTATGTATACAATCATGCATGTATGTATGTATGTATGTATATATGTATGTATGCATGTATGTATGTATGTATGCATGTATGTATGTACGTATGCATGTATGTATGCATGCATGATGTATGTATGTATGTATGTATTTATGCATGTATGTATGTATGTATGTATGTACATATCTATGTATGTATGTATGTATGTTGTATGTATATATATATATATATATATATATATATATATATGTCTGTATGTATGTATGTATGTATGTATGCATGTATGTATGCATGTATGTATGCATGTATGTACATGTATGCATGCATGTATGCATGCATGTATGTATGTTTATGTATGTATGTATGTATGTATGTATGTATGCATGTATGCATGCATGTACATGTATGTATTCATGTATGTATGTATGTATGTATATTCCTATGTATCTATTTATCTATGTATGCATGTTGTATGTATGTATGTATGTCTGTTTATATATATATATATATATACATATATATGTATATTTTACGTACATACATACATACATACATACATGCATACGTAGATACATACGTACGTACATACATACATAAATATATACATACATACATACATACATACATACATATTTCTTTTCTATTTCTTCAGGTTTCGTTTTTACAAATTATCTTTTAATATATGTATGTATGTCTGTATGTATGTATGCATGTATGTATGCATGTATGTATGCATGTATGTACATGTATGTTTATGTATGTATGTATGTATGTATGTATGCATGTATGCATGCATGTATACATGTATGTATTCATGTATGTATGTATGTATGTATGTATATTCCTATGTATCTATTTATCTTTGTATGCATGTATGTATGTATGTATGTATGTCTGTTTATATATATATATATATATATATATATACATACATATATATGTATATTTTACATACATACATACATACATACATACATGCATACGCAGATACATACGTACGTACATACATACATAAATACATACATACATACATACATACAACTTACATACATACATATTTCTTTTCTATTTCTTCAGGTTTCGTTTTTGCACATTGTCTTTTAATATTCTGTTTTGCTCGCTAGTAAGCAGTCGGCAGTAGTACATGTAATTTTTGTCGTCACACACCGGTCTGGCTATTCAAATTCGTTGTAAACATCCTCAACAAGCTATCTATAATATTATTCCAAGCATCTTCACATTTGTCTGTCACTGCCTATATCAATTACATAGTCACTTTTTATATACAGTAGGGAGTGATTTACGCAAACACTTTATTAATATAATGCCACACATGTGATTTTTGACGTCACGCACTGGTTGAGCCCTTAAAATTCGTTATAAACATCATCAACAAGCTATTTATAATATTATTCCAAGCATCGTCGCACTTGTCTGTCACTGCCTATAGCAAGTACATAGTTGATTTTTACAGTAGCATGTTAGTAAGCGGGTGTCAAGTTCGTTCCCGAAAATTTTCTGTAATCGAATTGTGTTATAAAGTTTTTGAACTTGCGTTCTTGTTCAGCATTCCGCTGTTTCAGTTTTTCAGAGGTTCGCAACCAAGGAGAAACTGATGTCAAGCTGTTAGTCATGGGAGGGACTTTTCTGCTTGGCGCAGGCTTCTTCTCTCGCTCACGTTCTCTTGCTTGCTCCCATTTCGCGTCAGATGCCACCTTTCTCAGCGGTCGCTAAAGCAAAGCAGCACAACAAACTTGTATGTATGTATGTATGTATGTATGCATGTATGTATGTAGTGTATGTATGTAGTGTATGTATGTATGTATGTATGTATGCATGTATGTATGTATGTATGCATGTATGTATGTATGTATGTATGTATGCATGTATGTATGTATGTATGTATCTATATCTATCTCTCTCACTCTCTCTCTCTCTCTATCTATCCCTCTCTCTCTCTCTTTCTCTCTCTTTCTGTCTCTCTCTTCCTATCTGCCTACCTACTTCATACGATAGATAGATAGATAGATAGATAGATAGATAGATAGATAGATAGATAGATAGATACTATTAGATAGATAGATAGATAGATAGATAGATATAGATACATAGGTAGATAGATAGATAGATACTATTAGATAGATAGATAGATAGATAGATAGATATAGATACATAGGTAGATAGATAGATAAATAGATAACAAACCTCGAGTATATTGGTGAAAGTTGAGCATTTGCGTTTCCAAGCAGTCCTGGCTTCATCGCCCTCTGGTGCCTCGTGATACAGTTACTCCATTTTTTGTTTTACGACGGGCATTGATGTAGCGAACCGTAAGACTCGTTTTCCGAGTTCTCTGTGTCGCCTGTCATGGAAACCAACATGTGTTTCTATGTCTATGTTTTCCATAGTAACTCCATGTTCGATGCACCTCTGCAGAAAATAAGACACAGTTGATAAGTTGATGTTTTTTTCGAAGTAGTAAAAGTCAGGAGACAGTACAAGCTGCACAGTAGTAGTAGGAATAGTAGTAGTAGGAGTAGAAGTAGGAGTAGAAGAAGTAGAAGAAGAAGTAGAAGAAGAAGTAGAAAAAGTAGTAGTAGTAGTAGTAGTAGTAGAAGAAGAAGAAAAAGAATAATAATAATAATAATAATAATAATAATAATAATAATAATAATAATAATAATAATAATAAGAACGAGAAGAAGAAGGATGAGAAGAAGAACGAGGAGGAAAAGAAGAAAGAGGACGAACTGGTTGGGAAAAGGTATAGATAGGGATCCCATGTCCAAATCTTGCATGGTGTGAGAAAGGATAAAAAGAATGATGAGGAAGTTAAGAAGGAAACGGAGAAAGAGAATGAGAAAGCGAACATGATGATGATGGTGATGGTGACAGTGATGGTGATGGTGATAGTGATGGTGATGGTGGTGAGGAAGACGAGGAGGAGGACGAAGAGAAGGAAGAAGAAGAAGAAGATGAAGAAGATGAAGAAGAAGAAGAAGAAGAAGAAGAAGAAGAGGAGGAGGAGGAGGAGGAGGAGGAGGAAAAGAAGGATCAGACTCCACATTAGGAAGAGGAAAAAGAACGGAAGAAGGAGGACTGGAAGGGGCAGGGAACGACTTTTGCTTCTTGCTACCAGGGCTTTTGGAAAGCTCAGGTGGTGTCTACGTTTGCGTCGTGGCACGGCAGACTGAGACGCAAAAAACACCTCTGGAGGACAAGGTCTAGCAATTAACTTGACGTCACTTTCCAGCAAACCCAAACGGGAGAGGATGCTTGTGGAAAGGGATGTCAGGCGTTGCATAGCCTCGATCATGTCGGAATTGTTTTTGGAAATGTCTAGTCCAAAACTTCAGCATTCTTCTCCAAGAAGCGTTTTTGAAGAAGATAGGCCCGAGAGAAAAATTGATTACGATTCATTGCGTTTTCATCGCAAACAAATATACATATATAGATAGATAGATAGATAGATAGATAGATAGATAGATAGATAAGTCACCAGGTACGCAGACTATAGACAAACAGGTAGGTGGGTAGGTAGATAGATAAGTAGGTAGGTGGGTATGTAGATAGATAGATAGATAGATAGATAGATAGATAGGTAGATAGATAGATAGATAGATAGATAGATAGATAGATAGACAGACAGACAGATAGATATATAGATAGGTAGGTAGATAGATAGATAGATAGATAGATAGATAGACAGGTAGATAGATAGATAGATAGATAGGTATGTAGGTAGGTAGGTAG
>WBZZ01003310.1:207500-220000 GCA_019918135.1 Paulinella micropora
TTTATATGTGAATGTGGTGAAGAGACAACCAGAGGATATAAAACAAGACATCTTTTATCGAGCAATCACGAATTAAGAATGAAAGGAATTAATCCTTCAAACGATGATTTAAATACAGAAAAAATAAAATGTGAATGTGGTTCAACGATAAGGAGAAATGGGAAAGAAATTCATGAGACAACGGCGAAACATAAGAAATACATTCAAACCAAAAATAATTAAAAATATTATAAATCCATAATATCTTTTTTCTTTTTTATTCTAGCACTGCTACGTATGTTTTCCTGTTTAATCTCAAGTGATTTTAACAAATTAATATTTTTTTTCTCTTTAATAATTTGTTTAACTTTATCAGCCAACTGCTCTGCCGGTTCTTCTTCTTCATGGTGCTCTTCAACATTAGTCTTTAATAATTCTGACGGTCTTACTAAGTCTTCTTCTGATAGGATAACTTTGAAGCCTTTCCGGCCCTTAACCTTGAATATAGTTTTACTGAATTGCTTGTCCCCTTTAGAAAAAATAGTTCTTTCTAATTCCTTTCTTACTCTAGTTCCTTTAGGGAATTCATTAATTAAAGGATTTCTGTAGATTTCCTGAGTGTTTTTTTCGGTTCCTTCAAAAACATTAATTGGTACAGCCTTTATTGTTGTATGATATGTTTTATTATAAGCATCAACAACCTCATGAATAATAGGAACCCATTGAAAATTTTCATTAAATTCCCATATCAAGTTTAATTCATTTCGTATTGTTCTAATAAACCTATCAATTATGCCCATTGTTCTGTGATCGCCTACTTGGACAGTTCTATGTCCAATATTATTTTGTCTGAAATATTCACTGACTTGTCCCTTAAACTCACCGCCATTATCTGAAGTAATTCTTTTAGGAACTTTTTTAGTAAATATTTTTTTTAACCCTTCCAAAACATAGCCTGTAGTTTTATTTTTAATTGGTTCAATCCACCCACGACTGCTATAGACATCTATAGCAACTAATCCAAAATTATAGTTAGCATTACCTTTCTTTGTCGCAACCTTTGACATATCCATTAAATCAATAAATACTTGACTTATTGTTTTTGCTTCTGGTGATGTTATTGTGTTCCATATCTTAGCGGGTTTTGATTGAAAATGTATCTCTGCCACTTCTTCAAGTTTTTCTTTTCTCTCAGTCTGCTCAGGAGTTTCTTGTTGTTGTTGCTGATTTGTGTGCTTATTATCCATGATATATTATTAAAATTTTAAGAAACATTTTTCAATATCATTATTTTTTTCTTTCTTAGCACCACCAGAAGATTGATCATATACTTTTACACTTACACTGCTTGACTTTTTACCCTTACTTTTCTTTACAGGTTCTTCTTCACTTTCTTCACTTTCGCTTTCGCTCTCATCAGGCTCAGGCTCAGGCTCAGTTTTTTTAATAGTCTTTTTCTTTGTTCTCTTAGTTTCTACCTTCGCTCTTTTAATTTTCATCTTAGCCATCTTTTCAGCGATAATGTCGGTAAAATCACATTCCTCATCACTCTCACTACTTTCTTCTGGTGTATCATCTTGGTCTTTTCCATTAATGATATCACTAGCAACACCCATTTCGGCCATGCGGTTTATCTTTTCCTCCATCTCTTCATCATCACCAACATAAGCATTTCTACATTTTGCTAATTTCTCTTTCGCTATTTCAACCTTATGTTGCTTTTTACTCTTAATACTTTCCACAGCCTTACCCCAATTCTTACGACTTGCTTCTGCGGACGGCATAATCTCAAATATTATATTATATTTGAGATTTTATACTAAGATTAATATATTTTAGTATTTTTTAATAATTATTAATATAATATGTCGCAATATAAATCCTTACTAGGTTTATCAGAAATTGCTGTTGATAGTCTAGACATAAAAAACTTAGACCTTACCAACACAAACATAGTGGGCTTATACACAGATAGGGTGCCAGAAGATGCTGACCCCATAAATCTTTATTTTACTAACGGCCGATTTGATGCGAGGTTGGCTTTAAAATCAACGACTGACTTAAAAGAAGGCACTAATCTATACTATACTGATGGTAGGTTTGACGCGCGACTAACCACTAAATCAACCACTAACCTAGCCGAAGGCACTAATTTATATTATACTAATGCTAGGTTTGACACTCAATTAGCAACAAAGAGCACAACAAACTTAGCAGAGGGAACCAATCTATACTACACCACAGCAAGGGCTAATACGGACTTTGACACAAGGATAGCAACTAAATCAATAGATGCTTTAAGTGATGTAGTCATAACAACACCAACCGATAACCAACTACTCATTTATAGCACAGGTCAATGGCGAAATGTTGCTTCACCTTTTCTTAGATTGGATGGTCTCGCTATGATGATAGGGGATTTAAATATGGGGGGTTTTAATGTAGCAAATGTCGGTAATGTTGATGGTATTGATGTTTCTGCCCTTGATAGTTCCGCTGTTAAACTAACAGGCGACCAAACAATAACTGGGAATAAAACATTTACTACTTATGTGGGTGTAAAAGACTCAAATCCATTAAACACAGGCAAATTATTCTTCAATTACAACAATAATATGGGCTCTATCTATTCGTCGGAGGCAGGTGGAGCAACGGGCTATCCATTATCTTTTGTCGGCTCGTCCATACTTTTTGCTCCAACAACAGGGGGCGGAATGACATTGACAAATAATGTTTTAAATTTTAACAGCACAACAGCAATCAGCGGATTGCCCGCGCCATTCTATGACAATGATGCCTCAACGAAGGCTTACACCGATACGAAACTAGCAAAGGACGGCACAACGGCTATGACTGGCAGTTTAAATATGGGCGGTTTTGCGATTACAAATGTTGGTAATGTTGATGGTGTTGATGTTTCTACTCTTGATACTTCTGTCGTTAAACTAACAGGAGACCAAACTATAGCAGGAACCAAAACATTCAGCAACGTAATAAATGCTAGTGCGGGGATTGATATGAAAAGTCAAAGTATAACAAATGTTAATCTTGTTGATGGTGTTGATGTTTCTACTCTTGATACTTCTGTCGTTAAACTAACAGGAGACCAAACCATAGCAGGGAATAAAAAATTTACTTCAACAATAGAAGTGCGGGGTGCTACTGCTCCAACCGCTTTTGATGGTATCGGTATTGCCTTTGATACAGCGACAAATATAGGAGAGATTGTGGCACAAAAAATAGCAACCGCGGCCTATTATCCGATACAAATAACGGGTTCGTATGTTGATTTATATGCGGGTGATAATGTAATCGCGACAGCAACGGGCACGACACTATCTTTAAACAATAGAAAAATAACAAACTTAGCCACACCAACAGCAACAACGGACGGAGCGACAAAAGGGTATGCGGATACATTAGACGGGCAAAATGTGAAACTAACAGGAAACCAAACCATAGCAGGAATTAAGACATATAGCAGTGGTGTTGAAATAACGGGAAATTCAATCAATTCAACAACAAAGGGCACATTTATCGTTTACAATTCTACAAGTAATATCGGGTCAATTGCTAGTTTGGATATGAAAACTGCAACATATTACAACTTTGAAATTTCTGCGAAAAAAATAAGTTTTATTATTGACGGGACGATTGTCGGTTGGGTAAATGCTTCGGGGTTAGATTGTAATAGTAGCAAAATAGCCAACCTTGGAACTCCAACATTATCAACAGACGGAGCGACAAAAGGTTATGCGGACACATTGGACGGGCAAAATGTAAAACTAACAGGCGACCAAACCATAACAGGAAGTAAAACATTCAACGGGGCGAGCACTACGATAAAATATCTAACTTTAACGAACAATGCTGATTTCAATAATGTGGATATCATTAATGGTGGAAATATAACATATAATGGGGCGAGGATATTAAACCAAAATGGAGGAGATATATTCTTTTCTCAGACAACGGGTGATTGGCAGTATTTCTTATTTACTCTAAATACCGCTACAAGTGGAACCGCGAACCAACGAGGTTATGTATTTACGAATGTAGCATCTGATGTAAAAGGGGCGGGACTTTATATTTCAAAACTTTTGGATAATAAAAGTGCTTCGTCAGACATTGTCCGTTTTAACAATGCTGGGGGTATGCGGTTTTATGGTGCCTTAGATATGAACTCAAACAATATAACAAATGGAGGATCAATAACGGGAACAACAATTACTTCAACCGCGGGTATATCAACAACAACAGCAACCGCGAGTGGATTAATAACGGCAAATGCGGGGATATCAACAACAACGGCAACCGCGAGTGGCCTACTAACAGCAACAGGAGGTTCAAGCATAGTTATACAAGGAAATACTAATGGAGGTAATACAAGAGGAATATTTCTGTGGGACACTGGCAATACAAATTATGGTATTTATATGGCTTCAAATGGAGGAGGTGCAAATACCAGAAGTCTAGCGGGAGGGTCTGCGGTTGCAGGCAATGATTTCACTTCTTTTGCTGTTAGATTTAGAGTGAGCAATGCTTCAACCGATGGATTTATATGGGAGAACTCTTCCGAACAATTGTTAATGTCATTAAACGGAGCAAACGGCACTTTATGGACAAAAGGGTTAATAACGGCTAGTGCGGGTGTATCAACAACAACATTAACAACGAGCGATAAAATAACAACAGCACTAGGTAAGCCGATATTCATAGGCAACTCAACAAAGGGAGTGGGATCAACAGGTGGTTTAGAAATATACGGGACGGCGAGTAATGTCGCAGGAGCACACATACAGGCAATAACAACGGCGGATGCTTATCCAACATTTCAATTATTGAATTGGGCACACGACAATGTTAATTTAAGTTTTGATGCTTATTTTGATGGCACGAACTGGAAATCAAGCCACAGCGGTTCAAACTTTCTAATTCAAAAAGGTGGAAAACTCGCTTTTTATTATAATTCAGGAACAGCGGTTGGAAACAATATATCTTACACTGAGGCGATTAATATTAATACGTCGGGAGAGTTAGTTTTACCAACAGCATCCAGCGGTAATTTATTAATACGAAAAAGACCCGCTTCTACTAATGACCCGCAACTATTTTTTAAATCGGGAGGATATACGAATTATGGTGTAATTGTTTCTTCAGCTGGTTTGCTTCATGCTTGGACTACTTCAAACTCTACTACTGGTGAGCCGTCAGGTAGTTATAATTATATCCCGCTAAATGGTGCTTGGACAAACTCCTCGGACAGAAGGCTAAAATCGGATATTAAAACATTAGACTGCGGTGATTGTTGCGATAAACTAATGAAAATAAATTGTTGTTCATATTATTGGAAATCAGATGAGAAGAAAGAAAAAAAAGGCCACGGATTTATTGCGGACGAAGTCAAAAAAGTATTTCCTGAATTTGTATCTGAAAGTGGAATGAAAGCAGAGGATGGAGAAGGCTACCTTGAAGGCGTAACATATACTGACTTTATACCGATATTGGTAAGCGGATTTCAACATGTAAATCTCCAACTCGTTGGAGATAGGGATAATCTCGGACATGTCCGAGATAGGGTGATTAATTTAGAAAAAGAAAATAAAACTTTACTTAATATATTACAAGATTTAACCAACCAACTAGCCGAAATACGAGCCGTTGTATATCCAACCAATGGCTAATAATACAACCAGACTTCACAGACCCCCACCTATCATGGATATGGAGGATAATCTCGGACATGTCCGAGATATGGAACTAACTCCAGAATTAAAGTCTCGTGTTCTTGAAGTAGAACTAAAGACTGAGGAGAAAAAAATAGAGCACGAATTAGAGGATAACTGGTCGTGCTGTTGTATGAAAAATAGACCAACCGACAGCCGACTTATTAAATACTTATTTCAAATGGGTATCATTACCTCCATTATAACCCTTTGTATCGTAAGGCTATCTGAAAAGAACTTACCTTGTGAGGTTGCTAATACTTATGTCGGTATTTTAACACTTTTGATTGGGATTTGCCTTCCATCGCCTTCTTCAAAGAAATGAGCATTCGTATATATGTGTCATATACCATCTATTATCCAATGTTGAATTTTCATTAGAATTCAACATATCGCACATTAAAGGCAGGGCTTCATCAAAACTTATACACCAATCTGACATTGGTTTGTAAATACATTTGATTTTTGAGTTAATCCCGCTCTGGATACAATAAACACAACTTATATTCTTTTTTTCACTTATCCGTGAGTAAAAGTCGCAGGCAGTCCGCGAAAATATTTTGATTATTAAAAAGTTTATGAGTAGTAATATAACCATGACTGACTATAAATACCAAAAGATTATTTTTCTGAGCAATGATTTTGCGGGAGGAAGCAAAACATTTAATAAGAATATCCAAATGTCATTCACACCCACCAAAATGAATGTTAAGTTTATCCACTATATGAACGACCAGACAGAGACGAAAACCAGAATTCTTTACATGGATAGAATTGGAATTATTGGAACATTCGCGGATAGTAATATAGCAAACATTTCAAATCTCGGTTATAATTTGGGTGTTGTAGGATGGACTGACGGCCAATATACATTTAAAATCCTTGAAACTGACAGCGGAAATATTGACACAGGAAATTTAGCGGGGCGAATTGTTGTGTGTTTGGAATTCGTAGGGTAGAATATAGGATGGAGAAAATAAACAATGTCAAGGTGAAACCTGTGAAGCAGGATGGAAACGGAGATAAAAAAGCAAAAGGTTATAAATTATTTAATGAGCCGTATGCCAACATATTTCTACTTGCTAGAAAGAAGAGCGGGAAAACAACAGCACTCTTTGAAATACTGAAACGGACAACAGACAGAAAAACCCGTATTGTTATTATCGCTTCAACCATACATAAGGAGTACATTTATAAAGCAATGGTAAAGCACTTTAAGAACAGGGGAAACCCGATGGCGGTATATACCTTTCTTAAATCGGATGGTGTGAATATTATTGATTACGAGTTGGACAAACTGAATAAACCAGACGAAGAGCAAGAAGGAGAAGTAAAACAGGAATATCTCCAACATGTTGGAGATAAGGAGGAAATAGAGAAACCACAATTTTTATACTTTGGAAAAGAAAAGAAACAGATAAAGGAGGCACCGAAAGAAAGGCCGAGTAAATATATATCTCCAGAGGTTGTTTTTGTTTTGGATGATTTAGGAAGTGGATTAAGAGACAAGTCCGTAAGCGATTTGTTAAAAAAGAACAGACACTATAAATCAAAGGTTATTATGTCTAGTCAGTATTTGAACGACCTACGGCCAGAAGCCATAAAGCAGTTAGATTATTTATTAATCTTTCCAGCCCAATCTCAGGACAAAATGGAACTCGTGTATAAACACTTAGACTTATCTTTTGACTTTAATTACTTTCTTAAAAAGTATCACGAAGCAACAAAAGAGAGATTTAACTTTTTATATGTTTCAAGTGTAGATGATGAATTACGGAGGAACTTCTCACAAAGATTTAAATAAAAAAAATCAAATATTAAATAATTATTTTTGTATATAGTATATGGTAGTTAAAACAACTCGTGTTGAAGTTATTCCAACAATCGGCAAACGAACTATTAACTCAAGCAATGGCTGGAGGTAAAAAGAAGTCTGGTCGCAAGAAGAAGCAAGGAGGCAAGGGGCAGGCTGGCGGAAAAATTAACTGGCAAAAGGTTGGGAAAACGGCTTTGGCTGTTAATAAATTCCTTCGTGATAACAAAGTAATTTCTAGAACTGCGGGAGCCTTAGGCAGTATTGGAGTTCCTTATGCTGGGTCTGTCCAAGCCACCGCTTCAAAACTCGGATATGGCAAGAGAAAGCAGAGAGGATGCGGTGCCCTTAAATTCTAAAAGATATTTTGATATAGCACATAAATATTTTTTTGTTTTATATAATGAAAACGAAGAAACAGAAATTAAGACCCCCGCGGGTTTATAGAAACAAAAGCGGGAAGCCGTATATTATCCAGAAGGGTAAAAAATATTATCTTAATTTTGGCAATAAAACAAATGATATGAGCACACTTCAAATTGTTAAACTTTTTATGAAATACTTAAGCACAAAATCTCCGACACGTAAATCTCCGACACGTCGGAGATTGGGATTTACACCTAAGCGAAAAGAAGACTTAAGGAAAGTCCAGAGTCTGTCTGAGATTGAGCAGAATACGAGAACAGCCATTAATGACCACTTAGACAAACTTAAGAAGGAGAAATACGAAAAGATTGATGAGATTGACCAAAAAGAGAAAAAAGCACAGGCGGATGCTGAAGAAGAAAAGAAGAGACAAGAAAGAAAAGACATAGCAGATGCTAAGGAAAGACAAGAAATAAAGGATAGGGAACATAAAAGAGAACTGGAGGAGATTAATGAAAGAAAGGAAGAAATAAATAGGAGATTAAGAAGGGAGCAAAAACTCATAGAAGATGTAAAATATGAAGAAGACAGAAAAAATAGAATACAAGCATTACCACCATATCTCCAACGAGTTGGAGATAATCCACAATATCAATATATTATGCCACCACAATATGGACAGCCACAAACACCACAATTTGGACAGCCACAAGCACCACAATTTGGAGCACCGCCGCAAGCACCACCATTAGCACCAGCCTTACCTAATTTAGGAGATGAAGCACCATTGAAAACAAAAGAGCAATATGAGGAAGAAAAAAAGCAAAAGCAGAAAGATATTGAAACACTGAAATTAGCAGGATATACAGATAAATTCATTAAAAAGATGAGTCTCAAAGACTTACAAAAAGCCAGTCAAGATATTCAGATGGCTATAGCCACAGCGACATCTTTAGAAGAACAGAAAAAGTTAGCAGAAGAATATAAAGAAAAACTTGAAAAGGAAAAAAAGAAAGCGGAAGAAAAGGGTAAGCATCTTGAAAATTTACAAATTAATCAATTTTTAATCTCTGGATTTTCAAAAACTTATCACCCAACCATTACCATAAAAGAGTTAGCACAGGCTTTAAAAAAGAGACTAGATAATGATGGTCATAACAAATTAAATTACAAAGACACTTCAAAGTGGATTATTAACATGATTAAAAGGTTTAATATTGATGTTGGAAGTGAGGTGAAAAACGTAAAAAGAAAAGTGGCGGATTATGCTAGATATGAAGAGTATATGGGTATTACTGAACAAAAAGGTAGTGGAGCGAAGACATTAGATGAATTAATTAATAAGGTATTTTCAATAGCGAAAATAAAAAAATATTTATCCCGCAAAGATTGGAAACACACAATGAACAAACATGATTTTGTAAATACTCTAACTAACAAAATGACAATAGACCCAAATGTAGATAAACAAGTTTCAACAGATTTGAATATTGACGAGGGAATGCCCCAACCGCTACCCCCTACGATTACCGCATCATTAGAACAACCACAGCCAGAGCCCGAGCAACCAGAGCAACAGCCAGAGCAACCAGAGGCAGAGTCAAAACCACAGCCAGAGCAACCAGATCTATTTCGACGCGTCGAAATAGATCAGCAAGGAGAGGGGCGCGGGCTAATGACTAACGAAATAGATGACATAATGAAAAAATATGGATGGTATCTCGGAGCGATAGCAAGTGATGAAATCTACAAACTAAATCCAGAAAAAAGAAAGCGATACGGATTTATTATGAATGTAGATAATCACAAACAAGCGGGGTCTCATTGGATTGCTATATGGGTAAGTCTAGATAAAGACAGGAGTGTTGAAGTGTATGACCCATTAGCACTTTACCAACCAACGGAAGACTTTCAGCAACAAATGAAAAGGCTAATAGATAAAAGCCACCCCGATAGTTATTTATTGATGAAGGTCAATCAAGTAAAGCAACAATCAAACACCTCGGACACGTGTGGTTGGCATAGTATGAACTTCCTCCTCCAACGTAGTAAAGGCAACCGATTTAAGTTTGCTACTGGCTACACAGACTTAAAAGAAGACGAAGCAGAAAAGTTAAAAGCACAGCACGGATATGGTGATGCTTTTAATATTTTTATCTGAATTATGTATTAAATAAAAGAATATAAAAGAATATAAAAGAATATGCCAGACTACCAACAAGGGAAAATTTATGCTATCAGGTCTCACCAGACTAACGAAATTTATATTGGTTCAACAACTCAAACATTAGCACAAAGAATTGCTAAACATAGATATGATATGAAACTATTTCAACAAAGCAAAAAGAACTATACTACTTCATTCAAAATTTTGGAATACGACGATGCATATATCGAATTGATAGAATTGTATCCGTGTTCAAGCAAAATAGAATTAGAAAAACGAGAAGGAGAAGTAATAAGACAAAAAGAATGTGTCAATAAATACATAGCAGGAACAACCAGAAAAGATTGGAGGGAAGACAATAAAGAAAAAATGAAATCATATAGACTAAGAAACAAAGAGAAATTAGAGCGGAATTATAAGCAATATAGAAAAGCACACATAGAAAAGATAAGAGAATACAATAAGCAACATCATCAAAATAACAAGGATATAATTAATCAAAAAACGAAAGTGTATTATCAAAATAACAAAGAAAAATGGAATATTTATAAACAAAAATATAAACAAAAATATGATATATCCGATATCCAAAAATTATTCGTATAATATACAATGGATTACAAAGGGGGCAGGTCAAGTGGTATCTATTACATAAATAGCAAAAACCGAATAACGGGGACAGACAGCGACTTTACACACGAAGTCAATATGAAGGGTCTAGACAATCCCACACATTGTAAAATTCTTCATATCTATGTTCCAAAGTCGTATTACTCTGTGGCTTCACCATATAATACTTTTACATTATCCGAAGACGGATATGAGGCTTTAATTACAATACCTGAGGGAAACTACACAATGAACAATCTAAAAAATAAACTATCTGAGGTGTTAACCGCAGACAGCCCAAATAATTATACTTATGTTGTATCCAGTAATAATACCAACATAGAACCAGAGGATGGCAAATTAACATTCAGTGTGTCAGAGAATAATGGAATTCAACCGCGATTTATATTTGATGGTGATACCCGTATTCACGAGGTAATGGGGTTTGATAGAAACTCAACATATTTCTTTGCAAATGATTTTATTAAATCACCAAATGTAATTATTCTAACTGGCGAAAAAACTCTATATCTTCAATCGGACTTAGTGAATGAAGGAGATAATCATGTGCTACAAGAAATATACACTGCCAACGAAATTCCTTTCGGCTCTGTCATTTATGATGGAAGCGGGTCTGAGTATGGTAAAACATTGTCAGCAAGTTCAAACAATGTGTTTAGGTTTTACTTGACGGACGAAAACGACCAAGCAATTAATCTTAATGGTTTGGGTATTGTTATGACATTATTGGTTTATCGTGAAACTAATTATTTTAGTTTATTTAATTCATTCTTCAATCTGTTGAAAGCGAGATAATTAATTTTTGATTTAATTATTTTTTTTCTATAAATATATTCTTGTGAATTAGTTAATAATCTCAAAACAAGTTTTGAGATAGACAACACTTCAAAAAAAAGAAAAAATGCCTGTCCAATATGGAGGAGAACTAGTCCATCAGACTAAGGAACTGCTCACTGGTAAGTATGAATTAACTAAACTTACCACCCGTGAAGGCTCGCAACCTGTCGCACTTACTACTGCTGGTGGTATGGAAAACACATTTGAAATTCCTACTCGTCCTTTGAACCTTGCGAGGAGTGTGTTGCGATTTACTTACACTCCGTCTGGTGCGGGTGGTGCGAGTCGCTACAATCGTATCTATATGGATTGTCTGTCTATGATTAAAACTATTGAATTGCGAAGCCGAAGCGGGCAGTATCTGTGTAATCTTCAACATGTGGGGAACTACACTAAGGTGATATGGAAACCAGAAATGAAGTATGAAAAATTTATGGCACTTGAAAACCACGGCGGTGGTGTGGCTAGCGGTGCTATGCTTCAAAAGTGTAATGCTGGAAAAGTTGAAATTGGAACCGTAGCGGAAAGAAAAACAATTACTGATGCGGCAGATATTGCAGGTCTTAAGGCTGCAGTTCAAGGATATTACAAAGTTCCTCTTGTTAATGCACGCCGTAATGATGATACCGCTCTCGCTGATAGCACTGCTGGAACTTATAGCCTTGTTAATGTTCCTTTTGAGGAGGCTAAGTATTTTGAAGGTGGTGGTGATAATACTGCCACCCCTGTTATTAATGTTAAGTTTCCTTTGGGTATGCTGTTTGGTACTATTTTTGAACTGGATAAGACTATTGGGTTTAATGAAATTTTGGATTTGCGGATTGTGTGGGCTGAAACCAACCGCTCTTCATTCTATGGCACTAATGTAAGTTCTATTGCCACTGGTGCTACCGCTACGACCGCTGGGGCTATTGTCTCTAACCTAAATCTATTCCTTGCTGTTGAGACTGACCCGAATGTCATCCTTGGTGTCCAGCAAAAG
>WBZZ01003310.1:225000-252500 GCA_019918135.1 Paulinella micropora
CTATCAACATCTATCTATTACATACATGCATACCCACAAATACAAAGGTATCTATCTATCTATCTATCCATCCATCCATCTATCCATCCAGCCATCTATCCATCCATCTATCCATCTATCTATCTATCTATCTATCTATCTATCTATCTATCTATCTAATCTAATCTATCTATCTATCTATCTATCTATCTATCAACAACTATTACATACATGCATACACATACATGAACATACCCACAAATACAGACGTACACGAAAACCCATACAAACAAGTACACATACAAACTTACTCAGATATAGATTTAAAATACATGACACATCATACAAGACAGCATAGAAGATACTTATGTTTATATCTGACAATACAAACAAGTACACAAATACATACACGACACATTCATACAAGACAGTAAATACATAACAATACTCTTTCTGTATCTGGCATATATACACAAAAGATAGTAAATACATATGCATAACGCTCTATCATAGATATATCTTATCTCATCTTCTGGCTCTCATACCCATGCATTCATATACGTACATGACACATTCATACAAGACAATTAATACATTCATCATAGATACCCTATACATTCATCAGCTCATTTTTTCATGTACATATGGTGCTTATCCTATACATTCAGTAGTTTCGTTTGTCGTCAAAACCTATACATTCAGTAGTTAGGAAAGAAAATGAGAAGGAAAACAAACAAAGAAAGAACAGAATAATAGTTATTAGTAGTAGTAGTAGTTAATAGATAGTAGTTAGTAGTTAATAGTAGATAGTACATAGTAGTAGCAGTAGTAGTAGTTAGATAGTAGTTAGTAGTGGTAAGCAGCAGCAGCAGTAACTCACAAGCAAGAATAACATGAAAGTTTCGGGAAATTATAATACGTTACGTTAAATTACACACACGACTTTCATACATTCCATATCAGTGGTAGCAGTAGTAGTAGCAACAGGCAGTAGTACTTAGTAGTAGTAGTAGTAGAGGCATAGTGTGATAGTAGTAAGAGGCATAGTGGGATAGTAGTAGTAGTAGAGGCATAGTGGGATAGTAGTAGTAGTAGTTGCATAGTGGGATGGTAGTAGTAGTAGAGGCATAGTGGGAGTAGTAGTAGAGGCATAGAGGGATAGTAGTAGTAGTAGTAGTAGTAGTAGTGGCACAGTAGTAGTAGTAGTAGTGGCATAGTAGTAGTAGTAGTAGTCGTAGTCGTAATAGTAGTCGCAGTAATTAATAGTAGTCGTAGTACTTAAATAGTAGTCAGTACTTAATGCAGTCATTTAGTTATAGTAATAGTAGTCATATAGTTATAGTAATAGCAGTAGTCATATAGTTGCAGTAATAGTAGTAGTAGTGGTCATAGTTGTAGTATTAGTGGTCACAGTAGTAGTCGTAGTGGTAGTTGTAGTAGTAGTGGTCATAGTAGTAGTCGAAGTGGTGGTGGTGGTATAGTAGTAGTTGTCATAGTAGTAGTATGCACTAGCGGGTAGTGGTCATAGTAGTAGTCGTAGTAGTAGTAAGCAGTAGCAGGTAGTGGTCATAGTAGTAGTCGTAGTGGTGGTGGCATAGTAGTAGTTGTCGTAGTAGTAATAAGCAATAGCGGGTCGTAGTAGTAGTAGTAGTAGTAGAAGTAGTAGTAGTAAGCAGTAGTAGTAGTAGTAGTAGTAGTAGTAGCAGTAGCGGGTCGTAGTAGTAGTCAGTGGTAAGCGGGTCGTAGCAGTAGTAGTCACCAGTAAGAGGGTCGTAGTCAGTAGTAGTCAGCAGTAAGCGGGTCGTAGTCAGTAGTAGTTAGCATGAGCGAGTAGTCAGCAGTAAGGGGGTCGTAGTCAGTAGTAGTCAGCAGTCAGCAGTAAGCGGGTCGTAGTCAGTTCTCAGCAGTAAACGGGTCGTAGTCAGTAGGTAGTAAGTAGTCAGTAAGTAGTCGTAGTCAGTAAGTAGTAAGTAGTCAGTAAGTAGTAAGTAGTCAGTAAGTAGTAAGTAGTATTTAGTAAGTAGTATTTCGTAAGTAGTAAGTAGTAAGCAGTCAGTAAGTAGTAAGCAGTCAGTAAGTAGTAAGCAGTAAGTAAGTAGTAAGTAGTCAGCAGTAAGTAGTCAGCAGTAAGCAGTCAGCAGTAAGCAGTCAGTAGTCAGTAAGCAGTAAGTATTCAGTAAGCAGTACGTAGTAAGTAGTCAGTAAGCAGTCAGTAGTCAGTAAACAGTCAGTAGTCAGTAAGTAGTCAGCAAGCAGTCAGTAGTCAGTAAGCAGTCAGTAGTCAGTCAAGCAGTCAGTAGTCAGTAAGTAGTCAGCAATCAGTAAGCAGTAAGTAGTCGTCAGTAAGCAGTAAGTAGTCAGCAGTCAGTAAGCAGTCAGCAGTCAGTAGTCAGTAGTCAGTAGTCAGTAAGCAGTCAGTAAGCACAGCAGTAAGCAATAAGCAGTAAGTAGTCAGTAAGCACAGCAGTAAGCAGTAAGCAGTAAGTAGTCAGAAAGCAGTCAGTAAGCAGTAAGTAGTAGTAAGCAGTAAGCAGTAGTAAGTAGTAAGCAGTAAGTAGTAAGTAAGCAGTAAGTAATGGTAAGTAGTAAGCAGTAAGTAGTGATAAGTAATAAGCAGTAAGTAGTGGGTAAGTAGTAAGCGGGTAAGTAGTAAGCAGTAGCGGGTAAGTAAGCGGGCAAGTAGTAAGCAGCAGCGGGTAAGTAGTAAGTAGTAGCGGGTAAGCAGTAAGTAGTAGCGGGTAAGCAGTAATGTAATGTATGTATAGCAGTAGCGGGTAAGTAAGCGGCAAGTAGTAAGCAGTAGCGGGTAAGTAAGCGGGTAAGTAGTTGCGGGTAAGTAGTAAGTAGTAGCGGGTAAGCAGTAAGTAGTAGCGGGTAAGCAGTAATGTAATGTATGTATACATATATGTATGTGTGTGTTATGTATGTATGTATGTAAGTAGTAGCGGGTAAGCAGTAACTAGCAGCGGGTAAGCAGTAACTAGCAGCGGGTAAGCAGTAAGTAGTAGCGGGTAAGTAGTAAGTAGTACCGGGTAAGTAGTAAGTAGTAGCGGGTAAGTAGTAAGTAGTAGCGTGTAGGTAGCAAGTAGTAGCGGGTAAGTAGTAAGTAGTAGCGGGTAAGTAGTGAGTAGTAGCGAGTAAGTAGTAGCGTGTAGGTAGCAAGTAGTAGCGGGTAAGTAGTGAGTAGTAGCGAGTAAGTAGTAAGTAGTTAGTAGTAGTAAGTAGTAAGTAAGTAATTAAGTAGTATTTAGTAGTAAGTAGTAGTAGTAGTAGTAGTAGTAGTAGTAGTAGTAGTAGTAGTAGTAGTAGTAGAAGTAGTAGCATCCTTCATCTTTCTCTTCTCAATTAATACTCTTCTTTCTGTCTGTCTGTGTATCTGTCTGTCTGTCTGTCTGTCTGTGTCATGTGCGTGTGTGTCTGTCTGTCTGTCGACGTCTGTGTGTGTGTGTGTGTGTGTGTCTGTCTGTCTGTCTGTCTGTCTATCTGCCTGTCTATCTGCCTGTCTATGTGCCTGTCTATGTGTGCCCATGCGAGTGTATGTGTGTGAAAAAGTGAGTGAGTGAGTGGGTGAGTGGGTGGGTGGGTGGGTGGGTGGGTATGTGGGTGGGTGAGTGAGTGAGTGAGGGAGTGAGTGAGTGAGTGAGTGAGTGAGTGAGTAAGTGAGTAAGTGAGTGAGTGAGTGAGTGAAGTGAATGTGATCATGAGTAATCTCTCTCTCTCTCTCTCTCTCTCTCTCTCTCTCTCCCCTCGCCGGAAGCGAGTGAGTGATTGAGTGATTGAGTCAATTAGTAAGTGAGTGAATGTAAGTAAGTGAGTGAGTTAGTGAGTGAGTGAGTGAGGTGAGGTGAGGTGAGGTTGAATATGATCATGAGTGATCTCCCCCCCCCCCCCCCGGGCCGCAAGTGAGTGATTGAGTGATTGAGTGAATGAGTAAGTGAGTGAGTGAGTGATTGAGTGAGTGAGTGAGTGAGTGATTACCACCCCCCCCCCCTCATCCCCACTGCATGTATGTATGAATGCATGTATGTATGTTATGTATGTATGTATCTATGTATGTATGTATGTATGTATGTATGTACGTACATTGTATGTATGTATGTACGAACGTATGTACGTACGTATGTATGTATATATGTATGTATATGTATATGTATATGTATATGTATATGTATATGTATATGTAAAGAAAAAGAAAGAAGGAAAGCAAGCTAGAAAGCATGGTAAGTAGAGGGAGGAAATGACATTGAAATGAGAACGAGGAAACTAGGGAGAAAGAAAGAAAGAAAGAAAGAGTGAAAAAGAGGAAAGAAAACTGGATAGCTATAGACGGGAGAAGATTGTGAAAGGAAGTCGAAGGAAGAAAGCAAGGGAGAGAGAAAGAAAGGGTAAAGGATTGGAAAGAAGGAATGGATCCGGAGGCAAGAAAGAATATCAAGAAAGAAAGAGACACACACAAAGAAAATAAGAAAGAAAGGGGGACGTAAAAAAAATGTGAACTGTAGGTGCAGATATATTTTTGCAGTCACAGACCCCTGTGAACTTCACGGGGACTGGAAACGGCCCGTCTCAAACTTAATACATACCCGCAAGTAACGTGTAAAAGCCTGTATCTTCAATGCCAAAAAAGCGCCACTGGTCGAAAGCAGGCCTAACCCCCTTGCGTCTTAAACGAATTTCATTTGTCGTAAACCTACCTATTTTGCAACCTCATACCGGAACATATGAAGTGTCTGAATTTCTGCAATGATATCGTCTTAAAGATTACATTTCGACAAACATATTTGTTGCGTTAGCGCTGATAGTACATGATGGCAGTATAAACTGCAACTCTTTGGGACAATACAGCCGTTCCTGCCTAAAATACACTAGAAACTCTTGAAAGTGACTCATCTTTAGCCACTCTAAATAATCCGAACTACATAAATTATGTTTGAGAACATCTAGAATAAGTTGCGACATGGTCGCGCACATAAAAGAAATGATTTTACGCTTACAGTGTTCTCGTCACTTTCGCAAGTTCCTCGAACACAAGAAGAGCAATTCTTGTTTCGAGTGTTCTTTTATTCCCACCCACCCACCCTTTGCAACTATGTAGTTTTGTATGAGCTTTGTTACTTGCAAACATGACACGGGACGGGCTGGTCTGCGAGAAGAGACAAGTGATAAATCTTAGTTGTCATGGTTTTAATATTATTTTTGTTATCACTTTTTGTTTTATTTTTGCTGATACCCAAACATCTATAAGGATAGGCAATTTAATAGCTCAAGTTCAACTTAAGGACTCGTTTAAACGCGGTAAAAGGTCCTGCACACATGGGTAGATTGTATTGGAAGGTAAGGTAAAACTGTACTACCTGTTTGTGTGAACGCGTTGTCAGCTCGAAACTTCAACTGATGAATGATATGTAGTACAGATGTCGCCTATGAGAGCATGAATTGTGGTTACATAATGTAAAAAAAGAACAAAGAAAAGGGGGAGTGATCCAAAGGCTCCCCCCCCTTTTCGTTTTGAATTTTGCTATCGTTTGCCATTTTTGCCATATCTGTTCACATAAGGGCGATAACAACATTATCCCCCCGTTTTTACACTTCGGGACACCCAAACACTTTGCACAAAAAACAAAAAAAGTGATTTTCTGTTTTCCCATTTTTCCCTATTTCGCTCTTTTGCGACTTTACTCCAAAACCGCAACATCGGAAAAAAAACCGCTACATTCATCAAAATTATCAACAATGTTTACTATCTGGCGGATCGGCCCACTCATAAATCAAAAATCATTTTTTTCTTTTTGTGTCGTTTGGTTTCAATTATGTTTTCTGGTTGTATGTCTTCTTTTTTCAACTGTTGCTTTATTTTCTTCTCCTTCGTTATCTCTTGAACTTGTTCGTTAATTTGCTTTTCATCATCAACTGGTTTTTCAAATTTAGTCTTTAATAACTCACGGGGGCTAACTAGTTCTTTATTGGATAGCACAATCTTAAATCCATTTCTACCCAAAACAGTATATATCTGCTTTGACCAAGTTCGTCCGCCTTTTGAAAATAGATTTCGTTGAACTTCTCGTCTTACCTTATCGCCTGGTTCAAATTCGTTAATACTTTCATCTCTTTCAATTTTTTGTTTGTTAGTAGCTTTTCCATTCAATACATCAATTGGTCTAGCTTTGATTGTTGGATGAAAACGATTATTGTAAGCTTTGACCATATCATCAATGTATGAGACCCAGTCAAAGTTCCCATTAGTTTCAAATAGTATGTCAAGCCACCTTCTAATAGTTCTGATAACTCTATCAACTATCGCAAGTGCTTTGTGGTCTCCTACTTCAACTGTTCTGTGTTCAATGTTATGTTCATCAAAATATTTATTAACTGCTCCTTTGTATTCTCCTCCGCTATCTGTTGTAATGATTTCTGGAATATATGGAATAGATTTCAAACCAGTATATACTTCATTCGCAGTTTTATTTTTTAGCGGTCTAACTTCTAAAAACCTACTATTAGTGTCAATCCAAACCAACATAAAGGCATATTTTTATTACCTGGTTTATCTTTTAACTTAGACATATCCGCTAAATCTACGAACACTTGTTTCAACGGTTTATCAGCCCATATCGTATTCCATTTCTTGCTTTGTTTTTTCTGAAAATGTAGTTCTAATGCCTGTTGCTCTTTTAGTTCTTGTAATTCGTCTCCCATCGCACGGTTCTAATACTTAATAACACCTAATGCTGTATCCTTATATATTGCTCTTTCTTTTTTTTCTAGTTCAAAACAATAATTAGAACAAAACTCATAAGTATAAAATCGGTCAAATGTATCATCAATGGCTGTAATCTGTCTGTTAGCTAAACACAGTGTTAATCCACACACATAGCAACTAGTGAAGTCATACATACGATGATTATATAGGTAGTCCATAATGTGTAAGCGAACATCAAGTGGTAAATCTTTATCTCACTCATATATATTAGAACTTCAAAAATATTTTAGATGTATCATTGTTTTCTTTTTTTGGTTTCTCGGGTTGCTGATTATAAACATTAACTGATATGTTTGATTTCTTGCCTTTACCTTTCTTTGGCTGTTCTTCTTCCTCGCTTTCCTCACTCTCACTCTCCTCTTCCACTTTCTTTTTTACAGCTTTCTTCGTCTTCTTCTGTTTAGTCTTCAATTTCATACCCGCAACCCGTTGGGCGACGATATCAACAAAGTCGTGTTCAACCTCTTCATCGCTTTCGCTGCTTTCCTCACTTTTCTCGCCATCCCTTCCATCAATCATATCTTTCGCCAACTGCTTCTTAGTAATGTGGTCCATCTTTTTCGTCATTGGTCATTTCTTTCACATTTTTAGCCTCTTCCTCAGCAAGTAGTTCCCTCGCCCTCTCAATCTTTCTCTGCTTAGCCTGTTGCTTCTTAGCCTCCCACCCCTTTTCAAGGTTCTTCATAGCGACCTCTCTATTACCTCTTGGCATTTTATAACTTGTTTATATTATCATACAAAATAATATTATTTAGTTTTTATTAATAAGGACGACGAAGAGGACGAGGAAGACGAGGACGACGACGACGACGAGGACGACGACGACGACGAGGACGACGATGTCTCCTGCTTGTCAGGCATCGAGCCTGGACCTGCTCCAGATGACTCTTCACCTATACCAGGTGGTGGTGGTGGAGGACCCTTGTGACCTTGTTCTGACACTGCCTCATCCGACTTCTTCTTTTTCGCTTTTTTCCGACCCTTCTCCTTTTTTTCTGCTTGAGCATCAGATTCACGCTCCTCTTTGCCCTTCTGTTTCCTTGTCTGCTCTTTTTTTCCAGAATCTTTCTTCCCTGCAGATTCACTGTCAGAATCGTCCGAGTCTGATGACGATTCAGAACTTGAAGACGAAGACGACGATGAATCGCTCGAGTCCTTGACAGGAGCTGGTGAAGCAACAACAGGCTTTGAACTCTCCTTTTTGTCTTTGATATCCTTTATCAATTCCTCAAATTCTACTCCCAAAACATTGTCCGGGTTCGGAAAGTGCTTCCTACGGAATTTCAAAAACATTGCACATCATAGTACATCAAAACCATCAAATTATGACTTACTTCTTCTTCTTGGAAGGACTCAACACTTTTCCAGTCTCAGCAGCCAACATGGCCGCTTTTGCAAACGTCAAATTCTTTTTTCCACACGCAGCAGACCTCGCAATGCTCTCCAGCATGTCCGATGTGATTGCAGGTCCGAGCAAAGATTTTATTTTCGCCAGCCTGAAATCAGTCTTCTCCCCGAAATGAGCTCCGATGACAACTAGCAAAGTGGTCATAGACTTGTTGGTTTGCAACCACTGGTTTGCGTCCTTAATCGCGAGCTCTCCTTTTTGGATGCTGGCGATGCACTCAAACGCCAGTGGTAAAGAAACCGCAGTCCGAAGTGCACTGAGAAATTGCTTGTTGACGGGGTTGTCATACTTGGTCAAGTCTGCCTGTTTGTTTCCTTTGCGTTGCGTATCACGCCATTTCTTTTTTTCGTTCGACTCCAATAAGACCACTGCATTCCACAGAGCGGTCGGCATACACGCAACGCGAAAGGTGTTGTAGTTGTTCTTAAATTTGTTCGCGATTCGAACGGCAGTGTACTTGGTCCCCTTGTACTTGCCATCTCGACTTCGTACAGCTAATTTGACATTGTTGGCGATGTCTTCTTGTGTTGGCCAGGGTGTGTTCGGAACCAAGTCGGCTGCTTGAGTCAGTTTCCCCACTTGGCCGTCGCCCTTTCGAGCGCCGCACATTTGCTGCAGTGTGTCATCCAACTGTTTGCCCTTGCGTTTGTGTGGGATACTGCATCAGATTCGTGCGAATTTGGTGGATCTACAAATCACAAGCAAACAGACATCACTTTCTAATCAATACCAAGTATTTTTTGAAATCATTTCTGTTTAATCTTTCAAAAAAA
This sequence comes from Paulinella micropora, assembly GCA_019918135.1. Lineage (NCBI taxonomy): Eukaryota > Cercozoa > Imbricatea > Euglyphida > Paulinellidae > Paulinella > Paulinella micropora. The sequence goes on from WBZZ01003310.1 coordinate 233,921, forward strand.
AAGGAAAAAGTCAACAGAATATTTTGGAAAAAATACTAGGTAATAATGAAAACCAATGGTCTGTTGAAAGTACCTGTTCCCAGTACTGCTGTTTTTTGTGCGTTGCAGCTGCCAGATTGCTCTGAAGACCCATCATGCGGATCTGGTGTTGATCGACGTTGACGTAGACTTTGGATGTGCGAAACAACAAGTTGTGCTTCCCATCTGGATTCGCGACCAAGTGCTTCTTGATAGCCGCAACACCGTGGTTGCCTCCAATCACCAAGTAGTAGATGTCCTCATGCTTCGTATTCGGATACTTAGCTAAAACTTCAGGATTCGGCCATTCCAGAGGGTCGTCTTCTCTCACTTCTCCATCTTCATATAGGCCCTTTGCCTCAGCCAAAAACTGCTCCTTGCTGGCAAACTGGGTCCAGTTCTTCTGGTGACTGAAAAATTCATCATCGAGAGGATAGGAATCTTCCGCCTTAAGTTTGCCTTGTTGTGTCAGTTTCACTGCCACGACGTAGATGTCAGGCGCATGACTGAAGCGATTGTGGCTGAGCAATTCCACGATCTGGTCCACATAATCCTCGTCTTTTAGGCGCTGCTGAAGAAATTCTGGAGCCCTGAACATTCTTTCGACAGGAAGATCGAACTTGCGAACTATGTGATGCTGTTTCAAGGTCAGCAGAAACCTCTCATCCTCAGTGACCATGAACCTCTTTTGGTCCCTGTTTGCACCAAGAACTAAATCTTGACCCTGAAGAAGAAATTCCTCCTGTTCCTGCTGTCGAGACAGCGCCGCATCCGATGCTGCTTCCCGAGCAGTCTGCGTCTGGGACTTCTTGGGTTTCTTTTCCACTAGGAGTTTCTTTAGGGTTTTCGTTTACTTCCATTCTTTTCCACTAGCACAGCCAAACGATACCCCTCCCATACCCGGGTATGATACCCGGTATGATACCCCTGGGGTATCATAAACCGATACCCCTAGTCCATATACCCCTGTCCCATACCCCGGGGTATGATACTCCTGTCCCATACCCCTGTTCCATACATCGGGGTGGGGTATGGGGGGGCGGGGGAGGGTATCATAACCCAGGGATACGGGGGAAGGGCATCATAACCCAGGGATATGGGAGGGGGGGGGGGGGGGTATGGGCGTATCATACCCCAGGGGTATCATACCGGGTATCATACCCGGGTATGGGAGGGGTATCGTTTGGCTGTGTAGGTGGTGGTTTTATTGTTTTCTTTTTTTTTTCTTAGGCAATTCCTCTTCTTCTTCGTCTTCCTCATCTTCTTCTTCTGCTGCTGGTTCCTCCTCTTGAGCACCTTCTGCTTCTTTCTCCTCTGGTTGTTCCTCGTCAGCACCTTCTGCTTGTTGTTGTTCAACCTCTTCAACCTCGTCGTCTTCTGCACTTTCAGTGTCAACCGGCTTTACTCTGCCTTTTCCTTTTGCTTTTCTTCTTTTTTTCAGCCTTTTTTGTGACTGCGGTTTTTTCATTAATATCACACTCACGTCGCCATCTTCTTCTGGTGTGTCCACATTCTGCTTCGTCTTTTGCTTCTTTGACTTGCGTCGAGAAGGCACCGGTGGCTTGTCCTGCTTGCTCTTCTTCTTTTTCTTTGCCGTGCTCCAGGGGTTCTTCATCGTCGCCAGGCTGGTACTCTGAATCATCGTCTTGTTCGCTGTCCCCTTCGCCCGTCCTTTTGCGTTTTTTCTTCCCCTCCTTAGTACGTTTTGCAACTTCGCCAGTTGCAGTAACTTCGGCCTCAAAACTGAAAATGTTGGCGCTATCAGATGTTTTTGCTCGTGCTAGGGCTTCAGTGCGAGTTTCCTTCGCGTTGTATAAGCCCATCTGCCCGGCTTTTTCCACCATTTTGGTAAAATTGCTCTCAGAACCCCTCTGGTAACATGCACAACCAACAGAACAAGCTCGGCAATCATTACCCGGTTATGTTTTTTACTGATTCTGTTGACATACACAGCAATCAGAAACAAAAATAAAAAAAAGGCTAATTACCAGAACTTCAGACTGTCAACATGGTCAGGGCTCGTCGCAAAACCGCCGTAAGTCTTCAAAGCTACCAGCATTCCAAAAAAGAAATCCAACACCATCCCGGCTTTCATGCCGTTAGCTGTCAGTTCCTCCATCTTCATTTGCCAGCACGCCGTGATGACTGCGAAAATCTGCAAGAATAGAAAAATCAAAAGCACTGAGTATAGACAGAACATACGTTGACCTTACGAAATCAGGAGGAAAATGGGATTATGTTGAAGCATGCCAACAGAACTTAGTATTCTTGAAATCAGCACTCTGTTGGGTGAAAATTTTTCTAAACTTGTTTTTTTCTATTTTTGTCCTACAAATTCTGATTCTGTCCGTTTTTGCTTAGTCAACACGCAGACATGACGTGGCAACAGAACCACAAAAAGTTACCTGTAACCATCTGGTGGGAACAGTGAAAGATTTCAGATTTTGCTATCCCCCTTCTGGAGTTTTGAAATTTCTCAGGGGAACGTCAAAACTAACATCCAGAACACGGCAAAACATAAGATTCAGCATCAAGATGAAGGCGTCTGTTGAACATCTTGACAAACAGTTTGTATGTGAGCAAAGAAAAACACTTGACAAAAACAACATTGTAAAGGACATAAAAAAGAAATATGTACGTTTTGCCGTCCGCAAGCTTGATCTGTACAGAATGAGTATCCACTGCGCGTCGAAATTATGGCATTCGTCGAGTGAGTAGACGTTGTGGGTCGAAGGCTTGTCGGGGATGAAAATAAGGGACATTTTGGGAATGCTTGACGCAGAGTCGCTTGACTCTATAAGGCCGATGGTCATAGAAGCCGTTTCAAATGCAACCTGTTGGGAGAGCATCCAAACAGAAGTGAGTTTTGAGTAATACCTGGTATTTTTTCTTATGAGTTCTGTTGGGTGTTTGACACGACAGACGACCTTTGCTTCGGCTGATTTCGCCTCTTTTGCGCCTCTCTGTTGGCGCCCGCCACGGGTTTTCAAACCACCTCGACCTGCTTTGTAGCCATCATTATTCTTTTTCTGACGAGGCATTGGGTCTCTTCGCACTTCTTGCCTTGGTGAAAATTCGAATTGTGAGGTGGTCAAGGTGGACGGCACGTGCCAGGTACGCGACCTGGCACGCGCTCTGCCGGAACATGACAATTTCTTTTTTGCGGCCTATCGATAAAAAAAGTGGCAGTACGGTCAGGTAACTTGGAATTCAATATTTGGCCGGTCTAAAAATAAAAAAATTCAAAAAATTTGGCCCGGTCATTGGTTTGCCATTTTTGAAATACCAATGCCTGAATTTTCGGCAAAACCAAAATTCAAAAAATCAAATTTGAAATGAACTTGGGTTTGCGAAGTGCATTATAATTCAATTTTTCTGGCTGTCCCAAGTTCTTTGCAACAGAAGTGAATGGAAAAAATACTCAGGTATTTTTTCCCACGTTCTGTTTGCTACCGCCAGATCTTCAGAAATGAGCACTTTTCCAAGCCCAAGACATTTCAGGACGCTGTTAAGTCCTTCTACTAACAGTGTTCGTTCAAGCTCGGTTCCTTCCACTCCTGTCGCAAGAAGTGTGAGAAATCACCCTTCTGCTTGGCGTAATGATCTCAGCACGGACTCCACATCTTCTCGCAGAGCATCTCAGGTGTCCGCAATGACAGATTCAGAATGGTCCACCGGCAGTGTGGGGAAATCCTTGTCTGCAGATTAAGTTGGAAAGCACATGCATGATCATTCATGTTCCCACATGGAAACAGTCGATTAGCAAACGATTATGGAATTTTAGAGATTTGTTCGGTATGATCTTCGGTCCTGAAAAGTTGGAAAGTTCTGAATCAGAGGAAGTGAATCACGTCGATCATCCGCCGCAAGCAAGATCGGAACATAAAAACATAGTACAGGACGACGAGAGTTTACCTTCGGAATCTTTTCCTGGCGCGGCCGCCCAAGACGTGAAGAACCTCAAGGGTTTTAGCAGGTCAGCCAACAGAATCATTTCGAAAAAATACTCGTTAATGATGACTTGGTACCTTCTGTTGTTGTCTCTCATCGTACCGCCTTTGACTTTGAAACTAAATCGATAAAAGTTTGAGAGAATGCTTTCATGTTCATTCTTCATATCTTGTGCATCCAAGTTTCGTATCGATTTTTTGTGCCCCCAGATCTGTTCCTTGTGAAGCGCAACCATCTGCATGGGAAGAAGACCTTGGTGCGATCAAAGATTGCTGCCTCAGTGAAGAAGATCAGGATCCAGCGCTCATCAATCGTCTTGCTTTGAAGCGTCTTCGTTTTCTCTCCTTGCCACGCGTTTCTCAGAGCGAAGTCATTCTTGACTTGATGCGGTCCAATCGTAACAAGACAAACAACAGAAAACAGCTTGAAACTGCTCTCATTGCGCAATTTCCTTTCTGCCACCTTTGCGCACGACGTGTGTACGGATTGAGCGAGTATCGCTGGAACGTATACAATAACCTCAGCTTGAGATCTCCCAACGCAAGGAGACTTTACCGAAGCGACATTGACACGCAAAAGGATGGTCGAAAGACCATGTTCTTTTCCAATTTGCTGGACGATCTCATGGTACATACGTCAGCTCACTTGGAACGTATTCATTTCTCAAAAACAATTTTGTTTAGTGACAGAGCAACCTCTCTAAGCATTACGCAGTATTTTTTTTTAACTTTCTGTTTGATGTTAATCATCTTTTCTATGATATTGAACTAATATCATTGAAAACTTTTAACCCAAACCGCATTGCCTGACAGTACCAAAGTGTCACAGTAGCAGTTCTGCATGTAAATGTAACAATCAACAGTCTGTTGTTGCTTTTGTTCTGCACAGCATGATCTGGGGGAGACAGATCCAGCATCCGAGAAGGTTTACTTGCCATACGACACCAAGCATGCATACTAGAAGACGGCAATCAAAGAAGCGGCCATTGAGCACCCGGATCTGGATTGGCAGAAAAGTAGGGACCTTTTCTACAAAATCTGGAACGGAACCAAACTCAGACACTCAAGGTTCAAGCAGCTACACATCTTGAAGAATCCCCCGGTCAATAAATGCAAGCAATGTGATCACAGCTACAAAAAGCTGACCGAAGCGGAGGCTCTTGTTCAATTGCAAAAAATCAGTCAGGAAAGATCGGCTCATTTCCAGGAAGTGCGTGAGGAAAGACGAGTTTATGCTTACCACAAGAGCTTAGCGTTGGCAGACCCAACATGCTAGGCTAGCTTGAACATCGACGGCATGGACCAGGCCAAGACCGCGGTTCCTTACGCAGAAGGGAAGCGTGAGCGCAACGAGAACCACGGGAACGCGAGTACAGCGGCGAGAGTGATTGCTGTGGTTGTTCATGGTAAGGGCACTCTCTGCTACTACTACTACGTCGCCCAGCTGACATCCCGCACACTGCGGATACCACCATGACAGTCTTAATGGATTCTTTTCGTTTCCTTGCGGATTCCACCGGGAGACTGCCGCCCAATCTCTTTCTCCAGATGGACAATACAAACGCAGACAACAAGACCCATTCTCTGCTTGCTTGGGCTGCTTCCTTGGTGCAGTGCGGTCTTTTCAAAACTGTTGAGGTCAGTTTTCTTCCTGTCGGACACACCCACGCGGATGTGGACCAGAAATTTTCTTTAATTTCTCGATTTCTTCGTCGCTGTCCAGTCCATACCTACCACGAACTAGCCAAGGCTTGTGAAAAAGCACTCCCCGACAATTGTATTTACAGTTGCGTGTTGAAACGATGTTGGATCATGAACTTCAAAAGGTTCTATGATTACGATTCCACCAGGGCTGTGCAACGTTTCAACCCGAAGATTTTTGCAGGATCCAGAAACATTCACGGGTTTAGGTTTGACATCAAAGACAAAGACGACGACGGTGTCGTTTGGTTGTATACCAAGGATTGGCTTCGCATGCACGATTGGGTTCGCAGCCAGGACAAACTCATGCTCAGGCTCCCAAGCAAACTATTCGTCGTTCCGCCGCAGCCGCTTCCTCACCGTGAAATCTGTAACATCATTTCCGCGGTGCGACAAGAGCTGAATGTACAACAGCGTGTCGTGCAGTACCTACCTACGTTTGAGAATATCTCGGACGACGAGGACTCGCTCTCCGATGTTTCCGACAACGACGTCGATGATGTCTATGATCGTCATGCTGCCGCTGGTGAAGGTACTGTAGTACGAGCAAAAAACGCCGTGTTGACTTAAACACACTTGCCTATTGGTTGAAAGTGCGTCGTCGTCAACGAGATCTGCACGAAGGTGCTTGCTCCGTGTGCCTCAAATTGACCAGCAGTCACCAGGAGATCAATACCAGCAGCAAACTGCCACAGGATACTCGCAAAGCCAACATTGCACAAAAGGAACAACTGCAAAATGATTTGATGAAGACACCGACCCGCCTTGTCAAGCGCCTGAAGACTGACCCACCGGGTAAGTCATCAAACCAGACCAAACGAAAACCTTTCACAGGCATACCATGCGCCTACTGCAAGGTGCACAACAACTTCTTGAAGAAGGATCAGCTCCCCAAACATTCGTTTGAAGAGTGTAAACTTCGTCAACAGCGCCGTCAAGGCGACGGGAAGTAATCAGCGGCCATCAGCGTCGCGCGCTTTCCACATGACTACTCCGTCCCGCGCGTCTTCTCCGTTGGTGCCAACGCCCCCGCCTCTACGGATTGCGACTATCCCAACAGTTGTCACTGGATGCGTTTGGGTCGCCAAACATCCTCTCAACCGCCCATTTATCGGCAAGACTACATGCGCTTTGGATTCAGCCTATAACTGTAAAGGCGTCGCTCGTCTAACGTGGGTTATGCAGCACGGCTTCACTATTCGGCAGTTGGCCCCTGTGGAAGCACGCTCATCCGTCGGCATCGACGCAATACTCACCGACGGCATCGAACTCTTTGTCTCCGTCAGTCCAACTTCGCCGCTCCATGCAATTACCATCTATGTGTCGACCCACTTACCCGATCGCGTGGATCTACTCTTCGCCAACGAGGTGGCCGCACAGATCAACTTGTCCATCGACGAGGCCCAGAGGATCAAGCCAACGGACTACATTCTTTTGAAGCCCAAGGCAAGACAGATCGTCTACGAGACGGAATTTCATCTCTTCGACAAGCCGCTTCAGGTGGGCGATCGTCAATTGGCCACCATCAGCTACGACTTTCGTCCGAGACCCTGGCTGAAACGACTTCGTACCCGACTTCCGAGATCAAGAAAGTCTTCAAGAACCGTGTCGGCCCACAACCTTCGAGCTCTTACGATCTTTTGTCAACTTCGCAAGTTCACCTCTACGGCCGCACAGTCAACCTGTTCATGTCCGAGAAAAGGAGACCATGCGATATGGATAAGAAAGTGCTGACAGAAGACGAAGACGACGAAGACGAAGACGAAGAAGAAGAGGAAATTAAAGCTTATGTCGCCAAAGGACAAAAGTCATCTCCTGGTCCGCTCACACAAGAAGATTACCGTGCCGACGCCTTTGCCTGGTCGGTCATCCGAAGGACTCAGCGGGCCAACCCGAGACGCAGCCCGACTGCGCGATTCCTCTCTTTCGGACCATCGTCATCGTCGTCATCGTCAATGCCGGCTTCATCCTCATCGTCGGCAGCATCATCATCTACCACGTCAACCGCATCGGCCTTTGGCCAACCATCGGCCCCTGCACCTGGCACACCGCAATTATTCCAGGATGCGCTGAGCAACCCTCCGTCGTTACAAGCTCCAATTGTTCCTCGAGCATCTAGTCACAGCCATCGACATGGTAGACGGCGCTCCTCTAGTAAACGCGAACGATCGGCGTCACCGGTACCTTCTTCCCCTTGCTCTCAAGTTCCGGCAGCTTCTCCGCCGCCACCTCGGCCCACCCAATCAACTACCAGTCCAGTCGCCGGGCTGAGTACAGCATCTAAGAGGGCACACAGCCACGCTCGTCGGACAGCAGCCCACGCATCTTCTAGCCGTTCGTCGTCATCGCCCAGCTCCTCGTCTGCGCCAGCGGGAAGCGCAGCCGTGATGCCAATCCAACCGCAGGCACCTCAAACATCTTCTAGTAGCTCGTCCTCTTCGTCCAGTTCCTCGTCGGCACCAGCGGGAAGCCCAACCAGGCGTCTGCACAGCGTCTCACTCCCCGGTGCAAGGCGGCCCCCGGGCCACATTCTCGCTCAGCCCACTTGGACCGTACAAAACTCGTACTCCCAACGCTGCGGACCGCGGAAAGGTTGGACCACCAAGCCAGCTGGCACAGAGAGATGCAATGAAGCCGGTACCACCGGCATCGCTTTCTCCCCAAGCTGACCGTTATGTCCGGGTCAGCCCCACGAGATCGAGCCGACCCTGGTCGGGATTCTCCGACTTTACTGAGGTACCAGGCCATCAACTGGATCTTCAAAAAGCCTTTGGCGCCAATGGCTCTCTAGGCATGGACCCCGAACTCTACATTATTCGAGACATTTTTGCTACTTATTTCCCAACAGCGGCCATGACCATGATTCCAGGCACTCACCCGCATTGCCGTCACCTTGGTTACTGGATCCCTAAGCACTTTACCCTCAAGCAAGGCCTATGGCCGGACACGACGATGGTGCAAATGCAACACCCAAGAGTGGAACGCCACCTCCCTAGGATACAACCGCTCCCGCACGGTGTCTTCCGTATCGAACCTCTCGATAGGCCGCCCTCCTTCACATTAACTGAAGACTGGCTTCTCCCTTCGTCAGATTACAACACCTTTGCCGACACGCCACTTTTGGTGCGGACTTTCCTCCCGCGGGATACCCGTTTACCACGTGACAGTGAAAGCAAGATATACTCGCACACAGAACCGCGACATTGGTATGGAAAGACACCATGGGACAATGAATATTCGACAAAGTTCTCTAAAGCCATCCGATGTTTCCACCGCAATCGTCCTACCATCTTGATGCAGCGTTATTGGTCCCCTCGCAACAACGCGCACGAAATGGACCCTGAGACCTTCACGAGGCCTTACCCTCATTTCGGGCACCAGAATCCCTCTCGCAGTCATCAACACCGAAGCAATGTGCCTGATCCGTGCGGACACTACACCGGCCCCTGTGATGACCCGTCGTGGCAGCAATGCGCCTACGAAGATCGATCTTGAAAATATCTTCAGTATCCAGGAAGGTGCTACTATGATGTCACGGTTTTATGATAGCAAACAGACTGCCATCATATTCCATTTCAGCCCACAAAACGGCAGAAGCACTTCCCAACTCATCGCTGCCTCTCTAGTTGGACCTAACATCGAACCCACCGGCGATGTCCAATACTTCAACGAAGGGATGGTTTTTGACTATTTCTACTGTCCATGGGGATACCGATCTTCATACCTCGGCCTACTCGTGGGAGCAAACCCCAATGCCTCCCCTTTAGCAGCCGTCCTTCAAGGAGAACTTCTATTCCCATAGTGCAGTATGGAACAAACCGAATCCAAACATCTGCGGTTTGACCCGATACCACTTTCGACATCATCATACATTCGCCGTCTTTTTTTACTCCCAACTCGAAAACGCTGTTTCGCCCTACAGCACTATTTTCATCGTCTTCCATGCAATGACCCAATATGGCTCAAAATTGTCGCAAACGACACTTACTACGACCTCAGCAGCGCCGATACTACTGCAGGCCTACGTGCAGTGCATGAGCGATCCTACGACTGCATTGTCGATTTGCCGCTCATTTTTTTCGACGATTGTAGCCTCACGGTTTACTACACGGACAGCAAAAATGAACTGTTCTTGGGCTCATTTCTTAACCCCAACCACTATATGGGACAATCGGTAGGTATAACAAAATTCCTCGGGATAGTTACGCTCAACGACGCCGCAACCCGCGACTACCTTCAGAAGTCACACAACTGGAAGGCCTTTCCTGGCACGACTAATGTTAGGGATTCCTTCTCATGCGAATTCCGTTGGATACGTTATGAAAACGTCCCGTGGCATCTAGCCCAGTGTTTTCTTATGGTCGTCGCCAGCGAAACTGGACGACGGTCAAGCAAGGAGATTCACGTGGTACATCACCCACCCCATACTGTCCCATGTTCGACGGATATCATTAATCCGTACTCTCGAGACAAACGTCTCCGCGGCTACCCCTACGGAGCTCCGCTTGTCCGTATGAAACCGTCACGCCACGCTCAACGACACTTTCAAGTCTGGCACCCGGGCGATGCGTACGTTACTCATCACCAAGTGGGCCACATCCATCACCGATGGCTCAATCTCAAGGCAAACAGGACAGCTTGAACGTCAAATCCAGCATGGATTTCGTAGGTATGAGGATACCCGATGCGATAGTGTCTCCGTGTATCTCCTGGTGAGCGTGTAAATACATGGGAGTTCTCAGGTTCTGAGGTAAGCAATCTCTCGTATAGAAGATCTCGGGTGCTCATTTCTAGCCTGGTGTAGAAATGTAAGAGATTTTCCTCTCATCGTCATCGAACCCTTACAAGATAGTGTATTCCCCTGAGAAATACGATGACCAACCTGGTTCTTCGTCAAGTTCCAGTTCTTCATCCAGTTCGTCATCCAGCTCGAGTTCATCGTCCTTGGTGGTGGCCCCGGCTCAACCGCCACCGGCCCCAGCTCCGCCTCCATCGGCCCCAGCGTCGCTACCACCGGCCCCAGCCCAGCCACCGTTGGCCTCAATCCAGCCGCCATCGACCCTGGCTCATCAACCAGCGGCCACTGGTTTGGACGCACCGGCCGCACCGCCGCCACAAGTAACTCGCGCTCACCCTGTCCAACCACAGTCTTTTTCTGGCTGCAAGCCAAGTGAGAACAAGAAGTATAACGACGACGACGATTCAAGAGGCGGTGGAAACGGCCCCTTTTCCTCTTCGTCAAACAGCTCGTCGTCAAGCAGTTTGCCATCAATGCCAACGACGACCCAGACAGCTTGCGACTTCTCCTCCTCACTCAACGACACGACGTTCGCAACACCCTCAGAACAAGGATGAACTCAACTCTTTCGCCAACTGTGGTATGATCACATCTTTCTCTGTGGACGCCTCCAAGTACAACAGCTCTGCTGCCATCAACAGAACTCTTCCTTCGAAGGAGAAACGACGAGTGTGCCAGACCTCTGCTGACCTGGCGCCCTTGGGAACCCAAGTTGATAGTGTGAACTTTGCGGATTGCCCAAAGCAACCTCTCTTCCGTTGCCTAGCCACTTTGCCTCTCCCAATCATCGAGCTGCACTTCCAAGGCGACGACTTCTCGACCATAAACCCCGAAGTTGCCGCCAATTCAATGTGCTCGCTCGGTCTGGCACTGGCTCAACTCAGAGTTTGGGCAATACGCAAAGTCAACCAAATCTGGAGCAATCTCCAGACTCTAAACAACTCAACCTCTTGTACTGCGGATCTAGAGTTGGATGAAGATGACTGCGGGGTCGAAGCTTGGAAATTTTATCGGAAACTTCTGATGAGTCAACAGGTAGCGCAGACTCCTTGTCATTCTAGTCATTGACATTGCTGCAGGAACGCTTAACTCTTGCATTGTAAATGTATGCGATGTTCTTTGTTACATATTCACGACGGATTTTTGCCAACATTAGAACAGAACCAAATCGAAAAAATACTAGGTAATGATGGTTAACATGACTCTGTTACTGTTGCAACTTCCTACAGGATCGCGCAGAGGATCAATTGGAGCAGTAGCAAGCACGAAGTTCCGAACAAAAGCAACCTTCGCTGCCCCACCGTTTGGCAGAACCAGGTCCTCCCACACAAAGGATGCCACTGCATACTTTTCCAGATCACGATGCCCCTGGACCTTTTGACTATGAAGATGGCACTTTGGCGGATATCCAGCCCGCGGTTGTACCTGAACAGCAAGATACCCGCAGCGTTTCGCCCGGGAACTTACGCGCTGTTTCCGCAGATCAGACAGAGGATCGACCCGCAGGGTCGGGTGGCTTAGTTGCGTTAACCAAGGAAAACGCTTACCAAGTAGATATCCTTGTTCTTCAAAAATTCTACCTGCCCAGACCTGACTGGGGACGGCCTAATCAGGGCACTGCACACCTCAGGGACCAGCACAAAAACAGTTTAGTCGCATGACGAAGAAAATATATAAGAGTGAATGATTTAGTTGTTGCGAAGGTAGATTACGGAGCATCGGCGAAGCAGCCTGTGTCAATTTCAAGATTATCAAGCTCTTTGAAGACAGGTTGCGCAGGCAAACATGGATGAGAGTTCGCTGGTACGGAGAGGAAGAAGACATTTTTTTGGGCAAGTATTACCAAAAACAAGAAAAGCTGACGGACAAAATGAACAAGCTGATGGCGAAACTGACGAAGCAAGGCGCCGACGTCAGCCAGGATGTACGCTTTCGTATCACGCCGGACGAAAATATTGCATTGACTGACGAAAATAGTGAACAGTTGGCGGCATTAGTTCACTGGGGATCCCAAAATGAACTGTTGACCAAGCAGCACACTCTGAACGAAAATGTAGTCACTCTGATCCGGACTGATATTCGTCTGCAAGAAGCCGGCATAGAAGCACTGCTAGAGAAAGCCAAAGCTGCCAAAAAAAAAAAAAAAAAAAAAAAAAAAAAAAACAAACGACTGCATGCTTCAGGATCAACCGGCCAAGCGATCGCCAGCAGCAGCAGCGACAAGGGCAGTAGAAACTTAAACCAGAAGAAGCAAAAGCGAAAGTAAAACGTTTTCATTAAATTTTGGTAGACTAAATGAATTTTTTTCCCCTTTTTCCAGAGATCCTAAGTCTTGCCCAACAATTCCTGTGCCTGACCAGTTACATAGATCAACGCTCAATAATAGAGGAAGTTTCCACACTAAGGTTGATGCTGCTTTGCTTCGGAAGGTCGCAACCAGTTTCTTAAAAGTCCAATGTCAACCTATAGACACCAACCGAAGTCTGCAAGTGTGCTTAGGTTGATATCCAGCTCCGCCGAAAAAAAAAACGCCTTCAGAAATCCAAAACATAGTTCTTCAATCCAGCTTTTTTGAAGAACAATGCATTGGATTTAAAAGTCCAGGTAAACAACTAAGTGGAAGATTTCAAGAGGGAGAGAACTCTGAACAAGGGAAGAAAATAATTGCTTTCCCTCTTGAAATCATACACAGTGAGGAGAACAACGTCTCGAAAACGATGAAAAGTCCTAAACAGAAACCTCAACGTGACATAAAAGAAATTCAAAAACTAACAAAACCAGTACTTGTGGGACAAAAGTTTCCGGGAATTTTGAAGGGTCGAACGGACTGACGAAGTGCCGGTGTAGCAGTAGATGTTGGAGTTGAAGATAATACCGGAGTCGACGGAGCCCCAGCACAGTGGATGTAGGGGCTGAGGATGACGCAGGAGAGCTTCCCGAGGACGACGAATTAGTTGAACTAGTTGAAGATGATACAGGGGCAGGTGTAGGTGCCAGTGGTTGTGCTCGGAGGGACGGTAACCGGTAGAGATCCCACCAATCCAACGGTTGAAGCTGGGGCTGGGTAGTAGTTATGAAAAGCTTCGACAGGAATGATGTTACTAATGTCAGTCCAACATTTCTCTGCAGCTGCCAACGATCCTGAAGGTCCCAGGTACTGGGCGCTGAGGTCTGTCCAATCTGGATTACGAAGGAGGTCTAGGCTGGCTTGAGGAGCAATGGGGACCTGTGGTAGCCAAGTAGCCTTATCCTTGTGATTTTTCCGAAGAATGTCTCGTTCATCACCAACATAACTGCATGCTGGTCAGTAAATCGTAAATAAATTGCACGGTTTGTGTACGTGATAGGTTAGTATGGAGGCGAGTAGTCTTTCCAGCCTGGACTTCCTTCTGAAACTTCTTATCTGTACGTAGAGTGTCTATACGGGAGCCCAAAATGGGATATGGGTCCAGACTACGTCGTTTGTGCTCGTTGTATTTCGATACTGGGTCGTCGTGTCGCGACTGGTACCACATGTAGACGTACCAAGAGTAAGCCAGGGTGCAGAGCAGTAGCTGAAAAGTGCGAGGTGCAGTGGAGAAGGTGTGACCCTAAAACGACAAAACCAGACACATACTGTGTTGGTTGACTGCATAGTGTGTACAAGGGCAGAGGAAGGACACAAAAATGCAACGGCAGGTGAACGGTCTGTAGAGACATATGTGTTTTTGGTTACCACTGTCATAATACGTTGTTGTATAGCCACTCCTGAAAGAGAGGGTCTTTCCAAATCGATCTGTGCACAGAACACACCAACTCTGTGTGTGTAGTTTTCGCTTGGAAGGAAAAAATTCGAATTGTGAGTTTGTATACAACTCTTCAAGTAGGCAGATACAACGAACTCTTAAGAAGAATACTATGGCTGCTTTGAGTCCTAACTCGGTGTGAGCAGGTGAAATACAAGTAAATAGTAGAGAGGTCACTTCGTTTATTTACATAATTTCGAACTCATTGCAGGCTTGGGTGCAACGTACGGTCAAGTGTAGAACGTAGATTGTGAGGTCTCCAGTTCTCAAACGGACAGTGTCTTTTTGCTTCAATTTAACAGTCATAAAACGGATAGTGTCGGGTTGGTGAACTCGAAAACCAAACTGATTTGGGAAGGCTAGGCGAGAATGACTGGACAGATGTAAAAAACAGTCAAACATTGTTTTTCCGTCACTCGTGTGTCCTTGTCCACAAATTTACCGCAACATGCGTGTTTCACGGAAATCGGGGGAAAAGGCAATAGAGTGGGAAAAAGGCAATAGTTAATCTTTTCTAAAAAGATCTTTGACTTAATCGTTTGAAATCATTTCTGAACGGAATCGAAAACTAGTTGGTGAAATCGAAACGTCGTGAAGAGGAGAATCTGATGAACCGGTCAAAAAGAGAGACTTATCAACGGTAAAGGTTTTGGCAGGTCGTTAAGATGCTCAGTCTGATAGGTAGCCTTCTGCACACACACCAGATTCAAATATTTGGTGACAGCCTTCCGCACGTATAACAGTTTGTATTTTCGGTGGCAGCCTTCTGCACGCACCGATAGTACGCAATAAGTGAATAAAGTCTACCAGACCTAACGTTCACGCTACAAGCATTCATAACCTGCGAGACTAACTTAATAATCTGCAGTATACTAGCTGTGTCATACAGTAGAAACTTTATTGAGAAAAGTGCGCCAAGGGGACAGCCATAATACATACTAGGCAGTACATAAGTAATGACTCTAACGACGCACATTACATATGCCGGACCATACTGACTATCATGTTAATTATATTAATAAGTTTAACAGTAGTAGTAGTTACTGTTGATAGTACTGATCATTATTAGTTATTAATGTAGTTTCTTTTAGTACTTGTTCTGATACAGTGATGGCACTAGTTTTTTATTAATATATTTATTGATATTTTTTAGTCATATCAGTACGTTTCGTATGTCAATTTCTGAACTGCTACATATTTTTGACTTCGGTAGTTGAACTAGTCTCAGGGAATTGTTCGCATCGTTGTTATATAAATTCTTCGTTCTGTGAAGTCTACGACCGGTAAGAGGGCGACGCACCGGTTGCAGGTATAGGACGAGAAGAATTGCAAAGGCAGTTATTCATGGCTACAATAAATAGTGAGAGCAATGCAGGACAATTTATTAATAATCATTCATTAATCATTGTATTTAGTCATACCTACCGCACACCCTAATACTACCGTGCCGGACTGAGGCTGAGGTAGTGATTTATGTAAAAAGAAACTCAGATTCTAGCTAGGATTGGTAAGTATTTTATTAAATCTATTATGATATTAATAATTTTAACTGTCAGAATACACAAAATTATGCTTTAGAAAACGGTAAATTGCGTCAGCTGGATCCATAAACTTGAAGTTTCTTTCAAGCCACGTTTAAGGATAACAGTTCAACAGGTAATAATTTTACTGTAGCATGCCTGATGTTCTCTTTATATTATTAATATTAATAATTGTTTGTAATATATATACATACATATACATATATATATATTAATATATATATATATATATATATTAATATATATACATATATATATATATATATATATTGTTTATGCATGATATTGCCAATTGGTAATTTCGGTTACCAATTGGCAACGCTTTTCAGTGACAGGTTTTTGAAGAATTATTTTGCAGTTTTTCGGCTCAATAAAACACAATTGATGACTGATCCGGCTTCCCCAACATCGTAGCAATCGTTGCGTAAAATTTGTCCACCTTTTCCGTGTGTAGAAGTAGAGAAATGTGCATTTTCCTGGCCCACCCTTTTTTTTTTTGAAATTGCCTTTTTGCATCACTTTTCTCAAAGTCATGGAAGTAGGGAGTCTCGTTTCGGCCCCTGCTGTGAAGCTAGGAAAGGCTTGGGCAAAGAGAAAATTTGGGGAAGCTGTCTACCAAGACATAAGGCTTGTGGGAACACTGAAGGAAGCAGAAACAAAGTATGCGAAGGCTTTAGTGACTCTTGACTTTGACGAGAAAGACTATTTCTTCCAGAGTGGGGATCTGAGACAAGAACAGAAACATGCCGTGAATGGTTTCAAATGTATTGATGGTGATGTGAAAGAGGTAGTAGTGCAGTTTTCAGATGATGAAGAAGCCACTGAAGAAGATCGTTCTGAACAGCAGTCTGGGAACATGAATGAGATGGAGTCGGAAGAGCCAGAGGAAGAGGAAGAGGAAGGAGGAGAAGAGGAGGATCACTCTGGTTACAACACATGCACTTACTCAGACGCTCAAGCACAAAAGGAGGAACAGAAACACACAAACAATGGTTTCATGTGGGAATTGAAGGAACAGTTGGTAGACTGGAGTGTAGATCGACCTGTGTTTGCTCCTAAAACTAGGCTGGAGAATGCTGCCACAGCCGACCCCCTTGCGTATGTTTTCTTCTTTCTCTGCTCTGTCGATTTCAGTCCATTTTGCAGAATCTATCAGCTGGCCCAGAAGCTACGGACGCAGATCCATTTTTGCCGGTTCGTTTAATGATGGACGAAACTAATAAGCGGTTTGCTTGGGCCATCCACCCAGGTCCTAGGATCACTGTCGACGAAAGTATGGGAAAGTGGACAGGGAAAGACATGCAAGGTCAGGTATTTGTCCCTCGAAAACCAATTCCACTTGGGAGGGAATATCATACGGCCTGCGACGTTGTTTCGGGTGTGTGTGTTGCTTTGGAATGTGTGGAAGGTCAAGATCGTGATCGTGAAAAGGAAGAAGTGCAAGACTGGGGTGTAACTACTGCAACTACTTTGAGATTGGTCAAACCCTGGTATGGAACTGGCCGCCTGATAGTCGGGGACTCTTGGTTAGCGTCTGTTAAGACTGCACTTGCTCTCAAGGCTTCGGGTCTCGATTTTATTGGCATTGTCAAAACAGCAACTACGAATTTTCCAAAAATCAAACTGTGGAAGGCCAGGGGAAACAACAAGGGTGATCTGGCCTCAGCTGTTTGTCAAAAGGATGGATTCAACCTCCTTGCTGTCAACCAGAATGACCACAACATGCAGTAAATGATTACTACTCGGGGGACTACTTTGCCTGGTAAACACAGGGATGCACGGTTCAGCCAACAAAACAAGTTCATTCCGAGGTGCAATGTGATGGCCCAATTACGGATCATTTAACGAGGTAGATTGCTTCAACTCTGTTCGCCACGGCACTTCATCCATGAATTTGAACGTCTCAGTAAGGCACTGGACTCAGGCAGACTTTCTCATCTTGATTGACTTTGTTCTTATCAACGCTTACTTGCGCTACATCTATTTTTCTCACACACCCCAAGCAATGTTTGTAAAACTTGAGGGAA
Source organism: Paulinella micropora (assembly GCA_019918135.1). NCBI lineage: Eukaryota > Cercozoa > Imbricatea > Euglyphida > Paulinellidae > Paulinella > Paulinella micropora. Next base: position 251,741 of record WBZZ01003310.1, read on the forward strand.
AGGCACCAGCAGGCCAGGGTTTTTCAAAAGTTTGGTAGCAGAAGCCTTGCTGAAGCAGAAACAAGCAGCTGATATTGATTGGTCCATGCTTTCGCAGAATTCGGAGAACCTCTGTGGCACTGCTGTCAACGTTCCACACTCCGAATTAGCCACGTACAGTCTCATGGAGATGGCAGATGCAAAGAAACGCAAGAGAGAGCTGGGCGATGCGTTCAATCAGGCAATAACCAGGCCCAAACGCAGGCGTTGTCGTGTGTGTAAGTATGTGACAGGAAGTTCTGCACCGGTCTTGAACTGAGTCTTTCTATTGCAAAACATGCGGCCCGAAATGACGCTATGTGGCTCAAAGGATCGGGGGTGTCACGCCTTGCATTTCAAGCATGGAGATTTTTTTTTTAAAAAAGAAGTGGTTTGTGTGAGCAGTCTTTTGTAGTCGTTGCCAATTGGAAACAGGATTTTTGCAACAAGTTCTCCTACTGAGCGGGCAGACTCACCAGCCATCATATTAAACTTTTCTTTTAATTTTTTTCAAGTTTTAGGTCCGGTTTATTAATAATATAATGAATTTTTAATATTTTTTAATAATTTTTTTATTTTTTCCTGCTTCTGAAAGTAGTTATTTTTCATTGCCAATTGGCAATCATGCGCATGCACTTAAACAATATAAATATCTAGTATATATATATTATATCTATATATACATAAAATAGAAACTTAACCTCTTTCTTAAGGGGGGAATTAAGACTAGAAAACTGTGCCG
>WBZZ01003310.1:257500-271990 GCA_019918135.1 Paulinella micropora
ACATTGGTATGGAAAGACACCATGGGACAATGAATATTCGACAAAGTTCTCTAAAGCCATCCGATGTTTCCACCGCAATCGTCCTACCATCTTGATGCAGCGTTATTGGTCCCCTCGCAACAACGCGCACGAAATGGACCCTGAGACCTTCACGAGGCCTTACCCTCATTTCGGGCACCAGAATCCCTCTCGCAGTCATCAACACCGAAGCAATGTGCCTGATCCGTGCGGACACTACACCGGCCCCTGTGATGACCCGTCGTGGCAGCAATGCGCCTACGAAGATCGATCTTGAAAATATCTTCAGTATCCAGGAAGATGCTACTATGATGTCACGGTTTTATGATAGCAAACAGACTGCCATCATATTCCATTTCAGCCCACAAAACGGCAGAAGCACTTCCCAACTCATCGCTGCCTCTCTAGTTGGACCTAACATCGAACCCACCGGCGATGTCCAATACTTCAACGAAGGGATGGTTTTTGACTATTTCTACTGTCCATGGGGATACCGATCTTCATACCTCGGCCTACTCGTGGGAGCAAACCCCAATGCCTCCCCTTTAGCAGCCGTCCTTCAAGGAGAACTTCTATTCCCATAGTGCAGTATGGAACAAACCGAATCCAAACATCTGCGGTTTGACCCAATACCACTTTCGACATCATCATACATTCGCCGTCTTTTTTTACTCCCAACTCGAAAACGCTGTTTCGCCCTACAGCACTATTTTCATCGTCTTCCATTGCAATGACCCAATATGGCTCAAAATTGTCGCAAACGACACTTACTACGACCTCAGCAGCGCCGATACTACTGCAGGCCTACGTGCAGTGCATGAGCGATCCTACGACTGCATTGTCGATTTGCCGCTCATTTTTTTCGACGATTGTAGCCTCACGGTTTACTACACGGACAGCAAAAATGAACTGTTCTTGGGCTCATTTCTTAACCCCAACCACTATATGGGACAATCGGTAGGTATAACGAAATTCCTCGGGATAGTTACGCTCAACGACGCCGCAACCCGCGACTACCTTCAGAAGTCACACAACTGGAAGGCCTTTCCGGGCACGACTAATGTTAGGGATTCCTTCTCATGCGAATTCCGTTGGATACGTTATGAAAACGTCCCGTGGCATCTAGCCCAGTGTTTTCTTATGGTCGTCGCCAGCGAAACTGGACGACGGTCAAGCAAGGAGATTCACGTGGTACATCACCCACCCCATACTGTCCCATGTTCGACGGATATCATTAATCCGTACTCTCGAGACAAACGTCTCCGCGGCTACCCCTACGGAGCTCCGCTTGTCCGTATGAAACCGTCACGCCACGCTCAACGACACTTTCAAGTCTGGCACCCGGACGATGCTTACGTTACTCATCACCAAGTGGGCCACATCCATCACCGATGGCTCAATCTCAAGGCAAACAGGACAGCTTGAACGTCAAATCCAGCATGGATTTCGTAGGTATGAGGATACCCGATGCGATAGTGTCTCCGTGTATCTCCTGGTGAGCGTGTAAATACATGGGAGTTCTCAGGTTCTGAGGTAAGCAATCTCTCGTATAGAAGATCTCGGGTGCTCATTTCTAGCCTGGTGTAGAAATGTAAGAGATTTTCCTCTCATCGTCATCGAACCCTTACAAGATAGTGTATTCCCCTGAGAAATACGATGACCAACCTGGTTCTTCGTCAAGTTCCAGTTCTTCATCCAGTTCGTCATCCAGCTCGAGTTCATCGTCCTTGGTGGTGGCCCCGGCTCAACCGCCACCGGCCCCAGCTCCGCCTCCATCGGCCCCAGCGTCGCTACCACCGGCCCCAGCCCAGCCACCGTTGGCCTCAATCCAGCCGCCATCGACCCTGGCTCATCAACCAGCGGCCACTGGTTTGGACGCACCGGCCGCACCGCCGCCACAAGTAACTCGCGCTCACCCTGTCCAACCACAGTCTTTTTCTGGCTGCAAGCCAAGTGAGAACAAGAAGTATAACGACGACGACGATTCAAGAGGCGGTGGAAACGGCCCCTTTTCCTCTTCGTCAAACAGCTCGTCGTCAAGCAGTTTGCCATCAATGCCAACGACGACCCAGACAGCTTGCGACTTCTCCTCCTCACTCAACGACACGACGTTCGCAACACCCTCAGAACAAGGATGAACTCAACTCTTTCGCCAACTGTGGTATGATCACATCTTTCTCTGTGGACGCCTCCAAGTACAACAGCTCTGCTGCCATCAACAGAACTCTTCCTTCGAAGGAGAAACGACGAGTGTGCCAGACCTCTGCTGACCTGGCGCCCTTGGGAACCCAAGTTGATAGTGTGAACTTTGCGGATTGCCCAAAGCAACCTCTCTTCCGTTGCCTAGCCACTTTGCCTCTCCCAATCATCGAGCTGCACTTCCAAGGCGACGACTTCTCGACCATAAACCCCGAAGTTGCCGCCAATTCAATGTGCTCGCTCGGTCTGGCACTGGCTCAACTCAGAGTTTGGGCAATACGCAAAGTCAACCAAATCTGGAGCAATCTCCAGACTCTAAACAACTCAACCTCTTGTACTGCGGATCTAGAGTTGGATGAAGATGACTGCGGGATGGCACTTTGGCGGATATCCAGCCCGCGGTTGTACCTGAACAGCAAGATACCCGCAGCGTTTCGCCCGGGAACTTACGCGCTGTTTCCGCAGATCAGACAGAGGATCGACCCGCAGGGTCGGGTGGCTTAGTTGCGTTAACCAAGGAAAACGCTTACCAAGGAGATATCCTTGTTCTTCAAAAATTCTACCTGCCCAGACCTGACTGGGGACGGCCTAATCAGGGCACTGCACACCTCAGGGACCAGCACAAAAACAGTTTAGTCGCATGACGAAGAAAATATATAAGAGTGAATGATTTAGTTGTTGCGAAGGTAGATTACGGAGCATCGGCGAAGCAGCCTGTGTCAATTTCAAGATTATCAAGCTCTTTGAAGACAGGTTGCGCAGGCAAACATGGATGAGAGTTCGCTGGTACGGAGAGGAAGAAGACATTTTTTTGGGCAAGTATTACCAAAAACAAGAAAAGCTGACGGACAAAATGAACAAGCTGATGGCGAAACTGACGAAGCAAGGCGCCGACGTCAGCCAGGATGTACGCTTTCGTATCACGCCGGACGAAAATATTGCATTGACTGACGAAAATAGTGAACAGTTGGCGGCATTAGTTCACTGGGGATCCCAAAATGAACTGTTGACCAAGCAGCACACTCTGAACGAAAATGTAGTCACTCTGATCCGGACTGATATTCGTCTGCAAGAAGCCGGCATAGAAGCACTGCTAGAGAAAGCCAAAGCTGCCAAACAGAAAAAAAAAGCAACAAACGACGGCATGCTTCAGGATCAACCGGCCAAGCGATCGCCAGCAGCAGCAGCGACAAGGGCAGCAGAAACTTAAACCAGAAGAAGCAAAAGCGAAAGTAAAACGTTTTCATTAAATTTTGGTAGACTAAATGAATTTTTTCCCCTTTTTTTCCAGAGATCCTAAGTCTTGCCCAACAATTCCTGTGCCTGACCAGTTACATAGATCAACGCTCAATAATAGAGGAAGTTTCCACACTAAGGTTGATGCTGCTTTGCTTCGGAAGGTCGCAACCAGTTTCTTAAAAGTCCAATGTCAACCTATAGACACCAACCGAAGTCTGCAAGTGTGCTTAGGTTGATATCCAGCTCCGCCGAAAAAAAAACGCCTTCAGAAATCCAAAACATAGTTCTTCAATCCAGCTTTTTTGAAGAACAATGCATTGGATTTAAAAGTCCAGGTAAACAACTAAGTGGAAGATTTCAAGAGGGAGAGAACTCTGAACAAGGGAAGAAAATAATTGCTTTCCCTCTTGAAATCATACACAGTGAGGAGAACAACGTCTCGAAAACGATGAAAAGTCCTAAACAGAAACCTCAACGTGACATAAAAGAAATTCAAAAACTAACAAAACCAGTACTTGTGGGACAAAAGTTTCCGGGAATTTTGAAGGGTCGAACGGACTGACGAAGTGCCGGTGTAGCAGTAGATGTTGGAGTTGAAGATAATACCGGAGTCGACGGAGCCCCAGCACAGTGGATGTAGGGGCTGAGGATGACGCAGGAGAGCTTCCCGAGGACGACGAATTAGTTGAACTAGTTGAAGATGATACAGGGGCAGGTGTAGGTGCCAGTGGTTGTGCTCGGAGGGACGGTAACCGGTAGAGATCCCACCAATCCAACGGTTGAAGCTGGGGCTGGGTAGTAGTTATGAAAAGCTTCGACAGGAATGATGTTACTAATGTCAGTCCAACATTTCTCTGCAGCTGCCAACGATCCTGAAGGTCCCAGGTACTGGGCGCTGAGGTCTGTCCAATCTGGATTACGAAGGAGGTCTAGGCTGGCTTGAGGAGCAATGGGGACCTGTGGTAGCCAAGTAGCCTTATCCTTGTGATTTTTCCGAAGAATGTCTCGTTCATCACCAACATAACTGCATGCTGGTCAGTAAATCGTAAATAAATTGCACGGTTTGTGTACGTGATAGGTTAGTATGGAGGCGAGTAGTCTTTCCAGCCTGGACTTCCTTCTGAAACTTCTTATCTGTACGTAGAGTGTCTATACGGGAGCCCAAAATGGGATATGGGTCCAGACTACGTCGTTTGTGCTCGTTGTATTTCGATACTGGGTCGTCGTGTCGCGACTGGTACCACATGTAGACGTACCAAGAGTAAGCCAGGGTGCAGAGCAGTAGCTGAAAAGTGCGAGGTGCAGTGGAGGAGGTGTGACCCTAAAACGACAAAACCAGACACATACTGTGTTGGTTGACTGCATAGTGTGTACAAGGGCAGAGGAAGGACACAAAAATGCAACGGCAGGTGAACGGTCTGTAGAGACATATGTGTTTTTGGTTACCACTGTCATAATACGTTGTTGTATAGCCACTCCTGAAAGAGAGGGTCTTTCCAAATCGATCTGTGCACAGAACACACCAACTCTGTGTGTGTAGTTTTCGCTTGGAAGGAAAAAATTCGAATTGTGAGTTTGTATACAACTCTTCAAGTAGGCAGATACAACGAACTCTTAAGAAGAATACTATGGCTGCTTTGAGTCCTAACTCGGTGTGAGCAGGTGAAATACAAGTAAATAGTAGAGAGGTCACTTCGTTTATTTACATAATTTCGAACTCATTGCAGGCTTGGGTGCAACGTACGGTCAAGTGTAGAACGTAGATTGTGAGGTCTCCAGTTCTCAAACGGACAGTGTCTTTTTGCTTCAATTTAACAGTCATAAAACGGATAGTGTCGGGTTGGTGAACTCGAAAACCAAACTGATTTGGGAAGGCTAGGCGAGAATGACTGGACAGATGTAAAAAACAGTCAAACATTGTTTTTCCGTCACTCGTGTGTCCTTGTCCACAAATTTACCGCAACATGCGTGTTTCACGGAAATCGGGGGAAAAGGCAATAGAGTGGGAAAAAGGCAATAGTTAATCTTTTCTAAAAAGATCTTTGACTTAATCGTTTGAAATCATTTCTGAACGGAATCGAAAACTAGTTGGTGAAATCGAAACGTCGTGAAGAGGAGAATCTGATGAACCGGTCAAAAAGAGAGACTTATCAACGGTAAAGGTTTTGGCAGGTCGTTAAGATGCTCAGTCTGATAGGTAGCCTTCTGCACACACACCAGATTCAAATATTTGGTGACAGCCTTCCGCACGTATAACAGTTTGTATTTTCGGTGGCAGCCTTCTGCACGCACCGATAGTACGCAATAAGTGAATAAAGTCTACCAGACCTAACGTTCACGCTACAAGCATTCATAACCTGCGAGACTAACTTAATAATCTGCAGTATACTAGCTGTGTCATACAGTAGAAACTTTATTGAGAAAAGTGCGCCAAGGGGACAGCCAGAATACATACTAGGCAGTACATAAGTAATGACTCTAACGACGCACATTACATATGCCGGACCATACTGACTATCATGTTAATTATATTAATAAGTTTAACAGTAGTAGTAGTTACTGTTGATAGTACTGATCATTATTAGTTATTAATGTAGTTTCTTTTAGTACTTGTTCTGATACAGTGATGGCACTAGTTTTTTATTAATATATTTATTGATATTTTTTAGTCATATCAGTACGTTTCGTATGTCAATTTCTGAACTGCTACATATTTTTGACTTCGGTAGTTGAACTAGTCTCAGGGAATTGTTCGCATCGTTGTTATATAAATTCTTCGTTCTGTGAAGTCTACGACCGGTAAGAGGGCGACGCACCGGTTGCAGGTATAGGACGAGAAGAATTGCAAAGGCAGTTATTCATGGCTACAATAAATAGTGAGAGCAATGCAGGACAATTTATTAATAATCATTCATTAATCATTGTATTTAGTCATACCTACCGCACACCCTAATACTACCGTGCCGGACTGAGGCTGAGGTAGTGATTTATGTAAAAAGAAACTCAGATTCTAGCTAGGATTGGTAAGTATTTTATTAAATCTATTATGATATTAATAATTTTAACTGTCAGAATACACAAAATTATGCTTTAGAAAACGGTAAATTGCGTCAGCTGGATCCATAAACTTGAAGTTTCTTTCAAGCCACGTTTAAGGATAACAGTTCAACAGGTAATAATTTTACTGTAGCATGCCTGATGTTCTCTTTATATTATTAATATTAATAATTGTTTGTAATATATATACATACATATACATATATATATATTAATATATATACATATATATATATATTAATATATATACATATATATATATATATATTGTTTATGCATGATATTGCCAATTGGTAATTTCGGTTACCAATTGGCAACGCTTTTCAGTGACAGGTTTTTGAAGAATTATTTTACAGTTTTTCGGCTCAATAAAACACAATTGATGACTGATCCGGCTTCCCCAACATCGTAGCAATCGTTGCGTAAAATTTGTCCACCTTTTCCGTGTGTAGAAGTAGAGAAATGTGCATTTTCCTGGCCCACCCTTTTTTTTTTTGAAATTGCCTTTTTGCATCACTTTTCTCAAAGTCATGGAAGTAGGGAGTCTCGTTTCGGCCCCTGCTGTGAAGCTAGGAAAGGCTTGGGCAAAGAGAAAATTTGGGGAAGCTGTCTACCAAGACATAAGGCTTGTGGGAACACTGAAGGAAGCAGAAACAAAGTATGCGAAGGCTTTAGTGACTCTTGACTTTGACGAGAAAGACTATTTCTTCCAGAGTGGGGATCTGAGACAAGAACAGAAGCATGCCGTGAATGGTTTCAAATGTATTGATGGTGATGTGAAAGAGGTAGTAGTGCAGTTTTCAGATGATGAAGAAGCCACTGAAGAAGATCGTTCTGAACAGCAGTCTGGGAACATGAATGAGATGGAGTCGGAAGAGCCAGAGGAAGAGGAAGAGGAAGGAGGAGAAGAGGAGGATCACTCTGGTTACAACACATGCACTTACTCAGACGCTCAAGCACAAAAGGAGGAACAGAAACACACAAACAATGGTTTCATGTGGGAATTGAAGGAACAGTTGGTAGACTGGAGTGTAGATCGACCTGTGTTTGCTCCTAAAACTAGGCTGGAGAATGCTGCCACAGCCGACCCCCTTGCGTATGTTTTCTTCTTTCTCTGCTCTGTCGATTTCAGTCCATTTTGCAGAACCTATCAGCTGGCCCAGAAGCTACGGACGCAGATCCATTTTTGCCGGTTCGTTTAATGATGGACGAAACTAATAAGCGGTTTGCTTGGGCCATCCACCCAGGTCCTAGGATCACTGTCGACGAAAGTATGGGAAAGTGGACAGGGAAAGACATGCAAGGTCAGGTATTTGTCCCTCGAAAACCAATTCCACTTGGGAGGGAATATCATACGGCCTGCGACGTTGTTTCGGGTGTGTGTGTTGCTTTGGAATGTGTGGAAGGTCAAGATCGTGATCGTGAAAAGGAAGAAGTGCAAGACTGGGGTGTAACTACTGCAACTACTTTGAGATTGGTCAAACCCTGGTATGGAACTGGCCGCCTGATAGTCGGGGACTCTTGGTTAGCGTCTGTTAAGACTGCACTTGCTCTCAAAGCTTCGGGTCTCGATTTTATTGGCATTGTCAAAACAGCAACTACGAATTTTCCAAAAATCAAACTGTGGAAGGCCAGGGGAAACAACAAGGGTGATCTGGCCTCAGCTGTTTGTCAAAAGGATGGATTCAACCTCCTTGCTGTCAACCAGAATGACCACAACATGCAGTAAATGATTACTACTCGGGGGACTACTTTGCCTGGTAAACACAGGGATGCACGGTTCAGCCAACAAAACAAGTTCATTCCGAGGTGCAATGTGATGGCCCAATTACGGATCATTTAACGAGGTAGATTGCTTCAACTCTGTTCGCCACGGCACTTCATCCATGAATTTGAACGTCTCAGTAAGGCACTGGACTCAGGCAGACTTTCTCATCTTGATTGACTTTGTTCTTATCAACGCTTACTTGCGCTACATCTATTTTTCTCACACACCCCAAGCAATGTTTGTAAAACTTGAGGGAAAGGCACCAGCAGGCCAGGGTTTTTCAAAAGTTTGGTAGCAGAAGCCTTGCTGAAGCAGAAACAAGCAGCTGATATTGATTGGTCCATGCTTTCGCAGAATTCGGAGAACCTCTGTGGCACTGCTGTCAACGTTCCACACTCCGAATTAGCCACGTACAGTCTCATGGAGATGGCAGATGCAAAGAAACGCAAGAGAGAGCTGGGCGATGCGTTCAATCAGGCAATAACCAGGCCCAAACGCAGGCGTTGTCGTGTGTGTAAGTATGTGACAGGAAGTTCTGCACCGGTCTTGAACTGAGTCTTTCTATTGCAAAACATGCGGCCCGAAATGACGCTATGTGGCTCAAAGGATCGGGGGTGTCACGCCTTGCATTTCAAGCATGGAGATTTTTTTAAAAAAAAGAAGTGGTTTGTGTGAGCAGTCTTTTGTAGTCGTTGCCAATTGGAAACAGGATTTTTGCAACAAGTTCTCCTACTGAGCGGGCAGACTCACCAGCCATCATATTAAACTTTTCTTTTAATTTTTTCAAGTTTTAGGTCCGGTTTATTAATAATATAATGAATTTTTAATATTTTTTAATAATTTTTTTTATTTTTTCCTGCTTCTGAAAGTAGTTATTTTTCATTGCCAATTGGCAATCATGCGCATGCACTTAAACAATATAAATATCTAGTATATATATATTATATCTATATATACATAAAATAGAAACTTAACCTCTTTCTTAAGGGGGGAATTAAGACTAGAAAACTGTGCCGTCCGGTCATTATATTATTAATACTGACGACATTCAAGAGAAAAAAAAAAAATCGATTTTGGTTGGAATTTTATTTGTGTACGTTTTTCATTTTTGTGGCAAAAATTCAAATTTTCCAATTTAACGGTAAATTTCGCGAAAATTTACGATATTCTGCGGACGAATATAGCAGTTAATTTGAAAAATTCAAATTTCCAACCAAAATCGAAATTCCAACCAAAATTAAAATTCGAACAAAAATCGAAACATTTTTTTTTCCTTTTGAATGTAGTCAGAAATAAAATAGCGAAAACTCATTGATTATTGCTGACGTTTCCCGTGCTTGGGTCGCGAAGTTATTGGTTCGACCCTTGTTCAGAGCTGAGATTTCGGCTAGTGTCTCCTTGCTGTTGAAGACTGCTACTGTAAAAATTTCAGTGGGAAAATGTTTGGTTCGTTTGTAGACGTAATGTATGTAGAACATTCTAGCGTTTGATATGTTGCATTCTCGCTTGATTTCCTTTAAATTGTTTTTCACACCACACATTGTGTTGGTACCGGATGAGGTAACTGACGCAGCTAGCACCCGCAAAAACACATTTTGTTGCACTCCCTCTGAACTAGGTGGCCCCCTAAGGTGTGTAAGCACACCAGATAAAATTTCCATGAATAAGAAAAATTGGCTTATGTCACAACTGACACAGAGGCCTTGCTGCGGCAGATTTACGCTTACTTCAGTATTAAGAACGGAGAGATTAGCTTAGAAAAAAGAAATCGAAGAATAATTCAACATTAGGGATGAAGGAAAAGAAAATACGGTATTGGTACGGTAGTTTCAAGTAAGGTAACGGCACGGTAATTTCAAAGCATCAATTGAGGTATAGATGACATGATCAACCAACCATGGACAGAACTACACGGTATTAGGATTAAAGTTACGAATGGAAGACAGATGACATCGGCATCATTAATTGAATAGTAGAAAAGAATTTCATCTCCGGGTGACCATGAAACAGAATGACACGGCATTAGGATTCACATCGATTGAAAGAAAGAAGGCATCATCTCCACGAAAACCATTTTCAGCATGACACTGTAGATAAAGTATCGATTGAAGAATAATAGAAGGCAATATCGCCGGATAACCATGACAGCATGACACTGAAGTTTCACACGATCCATCCATTGAAGGATAAGTAGACGCATCATCTCCAGAAATCATCGACAGGACAACACTGCAGTATCCATTGAAGGATATTGACATATCATTATCTCCAGAACACCGACAGAATGACACGATACGTTGAAAGTGAAGTGAAGGAAGAATAGATGACATCATCTCCACCATTGACAGACCGTAGATTCAAAGTATCGATTGAAGAATGATAGTGGTGGAAGGCATCATCTCCAAACAACGACTAACAGAATAACACGTTTCAAAGTAGATCGAAGAATAGATGGCATCTCCAAGGAAACCATTTTCAGCATGAATATCTTTTTTTCTCCATGGGCTCGTCTCCAACTACACGACTTTCTTTTCGGTTAATGCTGTGCTTCGGAAATACACGTGGGAAAGTAGCATGTACATGAACACCAGAAGAAAAGAAGAAATCAGATTGCATCGAATCAACTCCATCGCTCTCTATCAAATCTAAACGATCACTTATGCAAATCCTATCCAGATAACAGCAAAACATCAAGTAAGGAATCATCACGACGTCAAACAGCACAGTACACCCTAACGTCATAACAAGTAAATTCACACGGATTCAATCGTGTGTTACATACATACATACATATACATAAATACATACATGCACATACAAACGTCGTCAGCCATACACATTCAGACATACGTACATCAACGCATGCATGTACATGTTCATGTTATTACAGTCATATACCTACAAAAGATCATTTTTTCTTTGCGCAAAAACACGTTAGAAGATAAAACAATCGTTAAGCGAACAAATAATTTCTGTTTGCAATTATGGATATTATGATGACGCAACAGGTCATACCGTAACACTGCAAAACAACACAGCAGAACATAACACATTTCTTTTTCTTGGAAAAGACGAAAAAGGTCACCAATAAAATTGTTCATTGTGTATATATGTATATTATTAAAATAATAATTATAATAAATAAATAAAAAAATAAAAACTCGTTCATCCATAAACATTCACGTTCATCCAAGCAACACTCAAAACGCTGAGATAGATAAGATGGACTTGAAGAAGATGGGCATTAGAAGAGAGAGAGAGCGCGAGAGAGAGAGGGAGAGCGAGAGAGAGAGAGAGAGAGAGAGAGAGAGAGAGAGTGAGAGAAGAGAGGAGAGAGAGAGAGAGAGAGAGAGGGAGAGAGAGAGAGAGAGAGAGAGAGAGAAGAGAGAGGAAGAAAGAGCGAAAGAGAGAGAAAGAGAGAGAAAGAGAGAGAAAGAGAGAGAGAAAGAGAGAGAGAGAAAGAGAGAGAGAAAGAGAGAGAGAGAGAGAAAGAGAGAGAAGAGAGAGAGAGGAGAGAAGAGAGGAGAGAGAGAGAGAGAGGAGAGAGAGAGAGAGGAGAGAGAGAGAGAGAGGAGAGAGAGAGAGAGAGAGAAAGAAAGAAAGAGAGAGAGGAGAGAGAGAGAGAGGAAAGAGAGAGAGAGAGAGAGAAAGAAAGAGAGAGAGAGAGAGAGAGAGAGAGGAGAGAGAGAGAGAGCCAGGGAGAGAGAGAGAGAGAGAGAAGGAGAGAGAGAGAGAGAGAAGAGGGAGAGAGAGAGAAGGAGAGAAGGAGAGAGAGAGGAGAGAAGGAGAGAGAGAGAGAAGGAGAGAGAGAGAGAAGGAGAGAGAGAGAAGGAGAGAGAAGGAGAGAAGGAGAGAGAGAGAGAGAGAAGGAGAGAGAGAGAGAGAGGAGAGAGAAGGAGAGAAAGGAGAGGAGAGAGAGAGAGGAGAGAGAGAGAGAGAGAGAGAGAAAGAGAAAGAGAGAGAAAGAGAGAGAGAGAGGAGAGGAGAGAAAGAAAGAGAGAGAGAGAGGAGAGAGAGAGAGAGAAAGAGAAGAGAGGAGTGAGGAGAGAGGAGAGAGGAGAGAGAGAGAGAGAGAGAGAGAGAGAGAGGAGAGAGAGAGGAGAGAGGGAGAGAGAGAGAAAGAGGAGAGAGAGAGGAGAGGAGAGAGAGAAAGAGGAGAGAGGGAGAGAGAGAGAGAGACAGGGAGAGAGGGAGAGAGAGAGAGAGAGCGCGCGAGAGAGAGAGGGAGAGCGAGAGAGAGAGAGAGAGAGAGAGAGAGAGAGAAAGAGAGGAGAGAGAGAGAGAGAGAGAGAGAGAGAGAGAGGGAGGGAGAGAGAGAGAGAGAGAGAAAATAATACGAGTCCATGAATTAAGTCAATCGCGGTTGCATTATCAAAGAAATTGTCTCTTATCTTCATTTTCAAACACTAAATGTAGCTGCATAAACATACGAGGTACATTTTCACAAACCTTACATATACACAGGTTAGTTCAGTCAATCGTACACATTCTTGAAATACACGTATGCTTTTACATGTACACATGACATATCACTCCGACATATCACTCCATATGGTTATGTTTAAATAATGTCAGTCATAAGACGAAGAAGAAGAGGAAATTAAAGCTAATGTCGCCAAAGGACAAAAGTCATCTCCTGGTCCGCTCACACAAGAAGATTACCGTGCCGACGCCTTTGCCTGGTCGGTCATCCGAAGGACTCAGCGGGCCAACCCGAGACGCAGCCCGACTGCACGATTCCTCTCTTTCGGACCATCGTCATCGTCGTCATCGTCAATGCCGGCTTCATCCTCATCGTCGGCAGCATCATCATCTACCACGTCAACCGCATCGGCCTTTGGCCAACCATCGGCCCCTGCACCTGGCCACACCGCAATTATTCCAGGATGCGCTGAGCAACCCTCCGTCGTTACAAGCTCCAATTGTTCCTCGAGCATCTAGTCACAGCCATCGACATGGTAGACGGCGCTCCTCTAGTAAACGCGAACGATCGGCGTCACCGGTACCTTCTTCCCCTTGCTCTCAAGTTCCGGCAGCTTCTCCGCCGCCACCTCGGCCCACCCAATCACTACCAGTCCAGTCGCCGGGCTGAGTACAGCATCTAAGAGGGCACACAGCCACGCTCGTCGGACAGCAGCCCACGCATCTTCTAGCCGTTCGTCGTCATCGCCCAGCTCCTCGTCTGCGCCAGCGGGAAGCGCAGCCGTGATGCAATCCAACCGCAGGCACCTCAAACATCTTCTAGTAGCTCGTCCTCTTCGTCCAGTTCCTCGTCGGCACCAGCGGGAAGCCCAACCAGGCGTCTGCACAGCGTCTCACTCCCCGGTGCAAGGCGGCCCCCGGGCCACATTCTCGCTCAGCCCACTTGGACCGTACAAAACTCGTACTCCCAACGCTGCGGACCGCGGAAAGGTTGGACCACCAAGCCAGCTGGCACAGAAGAGATGCAATGAAGCCGGTACCACCGGCATCGCTTTCTCCCCAAGCTGACCGTTATGTCCGGGTCAGCCCCACGAGATCGAGCCGACCCTGGTCGGGATTCTCCGACTTTACTGAGGTACCAGGCCATCAACTGGATCTTCAAAAAGCCTTTGGCGCCAATGGCTCTCTAGGCATGGACCCCGAACTCTACATTATTCGAGACATTTTTGCTACTTATTTCCCAACAGCGGCCATGACCATGATTCCAGGCACTCACCCGCATTGCCGTCACCTTGGTTACTGGATCCTAAGCACTTTACCCTCAAGCAAGGCCTATGGCCGGACACGACGATGGTGCAAATGCAACACCCAAGAGTGGAACGCCACCTCCCTAGGATACAACCGCTCCCGCACGGTGTCTTCCGTATCGAACCTCTCGATAGGCCGCCCTCCTTCACATTAACTGAAGACTGGCTTCTCCTTCGTCAGATTACAACACCTTTGCCGACACGCCACTTTTGGTGCGGACTTTCCTCCCGCGGGATACCCGTTTACCACGTGACAGTGAAAGCAAGATATACTCGCACACAGAACCGCGACATTGGTATGGAAAGACACCATGGGACAATGAATATTCGACAAAGTTCTCTAAAGCCATCCGATGTTTCCACCGCAATCGTCCTACCATCTTGATGCAGCGTTATTGGTCCCCTCGCAACAACGCGCACGAAATGGACCCTGAGACCTTCACGAGGCCTTACCCTCATTTCGGGCACCAGAATCCCTCT
>WBZZ01003311.1:7500-10000 GCA_019918135.1 Paulinella micropora
TCAACCTTTGTTGTTGTTGTTGTTGTTGTTGTTGTTGTTGTTGCTTGTTTGTTTGTTTGTTTGTTTGTTTGTTTGTTTGTTTCTGTGTCTCCACCGTCATGATCCGCTTTCAAGTACACATATGTATGTATGTATGTATGTATGTATGTCTGTATGTATGTATGTAACATATGTATGTATGTATGTATGCATGCATGTATGTATGTGTATGTATGTATGTATGTATGCTCTTCTCGGTACCTATCCAATAACACAACAAAACATTACATAACACCATTCATATACATGTTTATGCGTGTTTAATCGTCCCCCCCCCCCCCCCCCCCCCCCCCCCCCCCCCGCGCGCCACCACTGGAGAAGAAAAAAAAATGGTTGATCATTATAATCGCTTTTTTATATTTTGTTGTGTTTTATTACTGTTATGTTATGTTATGTTATGTTATGTCATGTTATGTTATGTTCTGTTATGTTATGTTATGTTATGTTCTGTTATGTTATGTTATGTCAATATCATGTTATGTAATGCAATATTACCTCTATGCATGTAAGGCTGAAGCTGGGTTCGTCTCGGTAGCGGATCTGCAGCCAGACCTTGACACGCTGTCCTCACCACCGCCACCTCTTCCTTCCTCCTCTTCTCCCACCGCCACCAGCGACAGGGATCTATCCTCAGCCGCTTCCTTGGAAGATAGCACACACCTTTTCTCTTCCTCGTCGTCTGCTATTTCCTCAGCATCATCTTCAGCTTCGCCTCTCAAGTCCCCATCCGATAGCAAGCCCACCGCGCATCCTCTGACAGCGCAGCCTGTGATCTGTTCAGACGAGCAGCCATTAGCGTCCTACATCGCCTCTTCTCCCCACACGGTACCGTTCGACGCAGACCTGGCGCTAGCTAAAGGAGAGGTATTGTTATATACATACATACATACATACATACATACATGCATGCATACCTTGGCCAACGCAGAAGGTCCCCAGTCTTACCTTTATCGCCCAGTTATCAATGTATGTATGTATGTATGTTCTGTACTACAATTATTACTGTTGTGTGTTGCTGTCTTACATCGCCTCCTCTCCCCACACGACATAGATTTGGCACTAGCGAAAGGAGAGGTATTGTTATTGTTATTATTATTATTTACTATTATTATTATTATTATTATCATTATTATTATTATTATTATTAATCATTATTATTATTATTATTATTATTATTATCATATTGAAGAGACGCTGATGCATCCATCTGCCAGCCCTCTACTTGCCTACATATTCGTCTAATCTAAGTATTCTCCCTCTTTTCTTGCTTTAGGGGGCAGAGGGCGCTGCAGGACAGACGGGACACCTGACTATCGAGCTAGTGTCTATTCGCGCAGTGAAACAGAGCAATTGGGGACGATATATCCATAAGGCCTATCGTTTTTTCAAACGCAAAGATGCTGAAGTGGTCAAACAAACACACACATACTCACTCTCTCTCTCTCTCTCTCTCTTCCCTCTCTTCCCTCTCTCTCTCTCTCTCTCTCTCTCTCTCCTCTCTTCTCTCTCTCTCTCTCTCTCTCTCTCTCTTCTCTCTCTTCCCTCTCTTCTCTCTCTCTCTCTCTCTCTCTCTCTCTTTCTCGATGTATCCACAAGGCCTATCGCTTCTTCAAACGCACACATGCTGAAGCGGTCTGTGTGTGTGTATGTCTCTCTCTCTCTCTCTCTCTCTCTCTCTCTCTCTCTCTCTCTCTCGTTGTTGTTGTTGTTGTTGTTGTTGTTGTTGTTGTTTGTTTGTTTGTTTGTTTGCTTGTCGGTTTGTTTGTTTGTTTGTTTGTTGTCGTTGCGATCTCTCTCATATGGAGCGATGAGAAAAATTCATTCGGTGTGTGTGTGTGTGTGTGTGTGCCATGTGCGAGCAGAAGGAAGACACGTACAGTGACCACTTGAAAGCGCCCAACACAGGCACAAGTTCTGCCATGTCCCTGTACGGAGCGCCTTACCTGCTTTCCCCTGCCTCTGCGCATGCCGGCTTTGCTTTCCCGGCTTCCCCTGTGAATTCTTCTTTTTCTTCCTCCTCCTCCTCCTCCTCCTCCACTTCCTCTTCTGCTACAGAACGCCCACCCTCATCACCCCCCCCTTCCACAACAACAACAACAACAACAACAAACAAGAACGGAGCCGCAGTGGAAGTCAAGGCAGAGACCATCCATGTAGATAACGACGGAGAGGCAGGTATTTATGTCTTTGATTGTATGTGCGTATCTATGTTCGTACACGCACGTACGTATGCATGCATGCATGTTTATTATTATTATTATTATTATTATTATTATTATTATTATTATTATTATTATTATTATAGAGGCACATGTCCAGGATCTGGATCTGATGCCATAGTCTGAGGAAGCCTATTATTATTATTATTATTATCATTATTATTATTATTATTATTATTATTATTATTATTATTATTATTATTATTATTATTATTAGGGAGTATATAGGCCATTGGTCCTTT
>WBZZ01003311.1:27500-30000 GCA_019918135.1 Paulinella micropora
TCTCTCTTGTGTCCTGCCCAGGCGCGACAACGTGTTCAGAAACACGGGGAAAAAATCTTACGCCTTCAACAAGTTACAAAGGTCCTCTTTCCTCCCCGCGCCTCGTTTTCCCTCTCCTTTTTCGCGCCTCTCTATGAATGAATGTGTATCTATCTCTTCCTCTCCGTCACTCTCTCTTACCCCCCCCCCCCCCCCCTCCCTCCCTCCCCCCCCCCCCCATCTCTCTCTCTCTCTCTCTTGCACAGGCTTGCTTTGCCGCCCGAGCTGCGACCGCCTCCTTCTACCTGTGGCAATACCGTCTCTTAAGTTCGGGATCGCTTTGTTTTAGCTTTACTAAACTTACGTTTCAACATTGTTCTTACCCTATCCTTCCCTTTGAAATTTGTTCTCAGTTTTAGATTATCATCAAGTATCAGGAATGTATATGTATGTTACTAAGTCGTCTGCACACTGCAATACTCAGTATGATCAGTCATGATATTAATACTACACAAGTAAAATATACGCCGCCTTAAATATCCCCGGAACTTAGCGAGTCGTCTCAGGCCACTAAGAACTACCGCGCTGAACCGTCATGGATGACAGTCTGACTGGCATGCCGTGACTCAAGAAAATCATTTTGAGACCAGACCGTCCCACTGACTTGAAACTCGGAAGTTGAAAAAATCAGTTTGATTCAATGTCGGTTTATCATGCCACTGTTGATATATATTATAAAATCATACTGCGCCGGACGGTAAGTATTTTATTAGAACAGTGTCACCTTGCGTTTAAAAACTTGAAATAAAATTTATTTTAAAAAAAATAATAATAAAATTTAAAAAAAAAAAGTAATCTACGAAAAGCAAGCGTTCTTCATTATTAAATGTCGTTAAGCGGGAAAAAAAGAAGAAAAAAAGTAATCTACGACTAAAAGCAAGCGTTCTTGACATTACTGGTTAAAAGTCGTTAAGCGGGAAAAAAAAATAATAATAATAATACTAAATAAATAAATCATGAAATATTAATAACTTGAATAAATAAAATAAATATATATTACTGACGACATTCAAGAGAAAAAATATATAATTTTTCGATTTTTGTTGGAATTTTCGAATTTTGGTTGGAATTTCCGATTTTGGTTGGAAATTTGAATTTTTCAAATTAACAGCTATATATTCGTCCGCAAAATATCGTAAATTTTCGCGAAATGAAAAACTGACACAAAATTAAAATTCCAACCAAAATCGAAAAACTAGTTTTTTTTTTTCTCTACTTTGAATGTCGTCAGTAATATTAATAAATAGAATTTACTATAAAATGTGTCATTATCTTTCACCTGCAAAATGCGTAGCTTGAAGTATCTTTTACTGATCTTAATATTTTTATCATTCAAGTACAGTTTCCGTTGCATTATATTAATACCTTTAAGAAATGTTTACCCGTGGCGTTCCAGTGTTCTCTTTTGACAATGCCAGTGGGAAGCAGGTGTAACAGCATGTACAATGCATAATGTGTTGTTTTGCATATGTATTGACAATTGCATTGGTTACATGCCAGCAGTCGTGGTCTTAAATATCGTTTTGAAGATGACACTTTTAAAAAATAATCATGATAGATCAGTAAGCTCAGATCACTCACACCTAATGTCCCTTTCCGCTACATCCGAAATATTTTTCGGACAGGTTCTGTGAAAAAATAGCTACCGAGCATAGAAAAATGAAAAAGTAGCTCAGAAACAAGTTTCCTTCCAAAATCAGACAACCAGTTCAAAATCTGAACAGTAATTTATATTCTTTTTTGTTCTTTTTTTTTTTCTTTTTCAGGTGAGGGGGGGAGGGGGGGGAGGAGGAGGAGGAGGAGGAGGAGGGAGAGAGAGAGAGAGAGAGAGAGAGAGAGAGAGAGAGAGAGAGAGAGAGAGAGAGCGAGAGAGTGCTCACACGAACGAAATCAACAATACTTATCGGAAAAAATTAACATCACTACGTTATGAATACTATTATGATTGTGTGCTTTAAGCAATCAATGTTACAATAAAATCCAGCATGCTAATCAGTAAGTAGATTATAAGAATAGTTGCCTGGCAGCCAGCTCGACTTCTCCATAGTCGTGGGATGGTCGAGACAGCTGAAGAGGACATTCGTCCCGCACTCACATGTTAGAATCCTTTCGAGCTGCTTGCCCTCCTCAGAAGATACATTCATTGTCTTTCTCAAAGCACATATATATTCCAGCTTCATAATGGAGTATGTTACTGTGCTGGTAACAAGCACAACAGATTATTAACGATGTGCTAAGAGCTTGTATTTGTGTGTGTGTGTGAATAGATCTGTATGTCCCTGGGCATGTGCACGTATGTATGTATGTATGTATGTATGTATGTATGTATGTATGTATGTATGTATGTATGCATATTATGTATGTACACTACGTACGTATGTATGTATGTATGTATGTATGCATGTATGCATGTATGCATGTATGCATGTATGCATGTATGCATGTATGTATGTATGTATGT
>WBZZ01003311.1:42500-50534 GCA_019918135.1 Paulinella micropora
TTAGTGTTAGTGGGGTTTTGCATGAGTCCGATATGGTTTGTTTATCGTCAATTGTAATGTGCATGTTGCCTTTATAGTATATTGAGATGTCGATGTGATGTTTAGCTGTGTATGTAGGGATAGGGAATGTTACTTGTTGGTTGGGTTATGTAGTTATCTGTGAGTATGATGATGTCTGGTTGGAAGGGTAGGAGTTGTAGGTGTGTGTTTAGGTCTTGATGGTGCGCTTTGAGGGAGTGGATGTTGGTGTGGTATATTGTGATTGTATTGTTGTGTGTGTTGTTGTTTTTATTGTTATTGTTATTATTAGAAAAATTGTTGCTGTTGTTTTTTGTGTTCTTATTATATGTTTTATTTTTATTATTTTTGGAAGTGAGAGATAGGTATGGTTTGAAGGATTGTGGGAGGAGGTTAGGGTGGGTGAGATGTTCTGGGGGTTTATTTTGAGTGCTCATTTAGATGCTCATGGAGGTGTTGTTGTGCTGTTGGTTTGGTTTGTGGAGTATGTATAGTTCTTTTATGATGTTGATGTCTTCTTCTGTCTTGATCACCCACCTGTGCTCCTTTGTCTGCTCCGTGAAGAAAACTTCGTCGTCTTTAGTCCAGACGTAGATGGTCGTGCCAGTGACCGCAAATGATCTCCTTCTTCAGTTTGATGGCCTGTTTAAGGAGTATGAGAGTGCTTGGTGGGAGGCTTTCGTTTATGAATATTTTGAATGTTTTGTCTGCGAGGTGTGTGCCTGTCCAATCCACTGTTTCGTGGGTGAGTGGTTGGAGTGGGTTGTGTTTTTTGAATTGGGTTTTGGCTGCTTGAGATGAAACGCACTATGATGGCTGGTGGGTGCTTAGGTTCTTCCCTCGTGGGTTTTGTGCTTTTTGCTCTGAAGCATTTGATGATGTCGTTTGGTGTGTATGGAATGTGCTTTGCGTCTAGGATTGCTTTCACAATCTGTGTTGTGTTTTCGCTGGGGATGTATGGTATGCCGGTTATGCTGAGCTCGCAAGTTGGGTCTCGTTTGTTTTGGTTCTGAGCTGTTGTGTTTTGTTTGCGTTCTGCCGGGTGGTATGCATGAGTGTTAGCTAGCGCTGAGTTAGCCTGTAGGTTTTGGATGAACTGGTCTGTGTTGGACCATTGACAATTCAATGATGAGATAGGCGGTGATGCTTTCGTTTGGCGTTCTTGCTCTTCTTTCATCTCGTTCAGTTGGAGCTTGGTTTCGTTTAGTTCTAGTCTGATAGAGTCCGTAAGGGTTGAAAGTAAGTCGATCTCAGCTCTGTGTGCCGCCAGGGTTTGTTCTTGTTTGCTGGCAGTTTCGGTTTGTTGATTTGCCTTGGTTTCGAGTTGGTCGGTTTGGGTTTTCAGTTTGAGTATGTCTTGGTTCAGTTTGTCTGTCGACAGTTTTTGCTCGTTGAGCATGTTTCCAAGACTTAGTTGGAAGGGGTCCAGTATTGCTTTCATCTCTTTAGCTATCTGCTCGAATAAGCCGTTGAGCTTGGGCTGGAGCATGGCGTCAAATTGTTCTTCTGATCTTTCTGCTCGTGGTGTATGACTAGTATGATCATGATCATGATCATGCATATCATGATCAGTTCCGGATCCGTTGTCTGGTTTTCTGATTGGTGTCTCGTGCTGGTTGGGTGTGGCCGTTGCTTTCTTGGTTGGTGCTGGTATTCGTTTGGGATGGGTTTGGGTCGTTGGTGTTGGTGCTAGTATCGTCTTTCTGCTCGTCGCGATCGGTTTGCTCGTCGCTTTCATCCCATTCGGTGGTAATGACGTAAGTTGGTTGGTTTCCATTTTTGTTGGCTTTTTTTTTTTTTTCCTTTTTTTGCTTTCTTTTTTTTGGAGAGAGTTACTTGGTTGGGTCCGTTATCGGTTTCTTGGGTTTTTTCTTGAGATGGTTCAATCCTTGGTGGTGAACTCCATTTCTTCCCAATGTTTTTTGGTGTTCTCCGTTTCTTCCCAATGTTTTAACGGATCTCTCTCTTCCTCTCCTCTTCCTCTCCTCTCTCTTCCTCTCCTCTTCCTCTCCTCTTCGAACTCTACTTATTCTACTTTCATGAAAGCGTAATTGTAAAGAGAGTAAAGTCAGAACTAAGTCTGTCAAAAACTCACTACTCTTACTCATACTTCTCTTTCATCGTCTCCTTCTCCTTCCCCTTCCCCGGGCCCTTCTCGTCCCTTCTCTTCACTTCTCTCCTCTCCTCTTCTCTCCTCTCGTCTTCTCTCCTCTCCTCTTCTCTCCTCTCGTCTCCTCTCCTCTCCTCTCCTCTCCTCTACTCTACTCTACTCTACTCTAGATCTACTCTACGTATACTCTACTCTACTCTACTCTACTCTACTCTACTCTACTCCTCTACTCTACTCTACTCTACTCTACTCTACTCTCTTCTCCTCTCCTCTACTCTACTCTCTACTCTACTCTCTACTGTTACTCTTACTCTTACTCTTACTCTTACTCTTACTCTTTTACTCTTACTCTTTTACTCTTACTCTTACTCTTACTCTTACTCTTACTCTTACTCTTACTCTTACTCTTACTCTTACTCTTACTCTTACTCTTACTCATACTCATACTCATACTCATACTCATACTCATATACTCATATACTCATACTCATATTCATGCTCATGCATACTCATACTCATACTCATACTCAGACTCATACTCATACTCATACTCATATACTCATACTCATACTCATACTCATACTCATACTCATACTTATATACTCATATTCTCATATACTCATATGAGTGTATGAGTGTATGAGTGTATGAGTGTATGAGTGTATGAGTATCATACTCATACTCATACTCATACTCATACTCATACTCATACATACATACATACATACATACATACAATGTACATGCATATATGCATGCATACATACATGCATACATACATGCATACATACATGCATGCATATACATATAAATACATATACATACATATATACATGCATACATGCATACATACGTATACATACATACATACATAGACATACAGACATCTATCTATCTATCTATCTATCTATCTATCTATCTATCTATCTATCTCGGCTTAGCTGGGCATCGGGTTAATACTTTACCCACAGACTTCCTTGGTTGACGAAATCAGAAGCTCCTTTTTTCTGACATTAGTCGATATCTCATCAGTTGATCTCATCACTTACTCCACGGAGTGAACCAAGGCCACTTGAGGTGTCACTGACCCTCCCTTGGGCTTGGTTTTTTGAAATGGGTGCCATCTGTCGACAGACAGAGAATTAGGGGATGGTGTGGGTGTGCTGGGCCCGTGGTGGGGTGCCTTATGTGTGCCTAGCCATACGCCTATAAGTCACATGCCGAAATAGCGACGGGAAGCACAATCCTGTTCCCTCAGGGTGCCCTTTCTCGCTTGTTGAGCCCGGAATAAAACCCACAGTGCTCTGTCGGTTTATACTAGACTGTCGAACAGTCTCGAAACTCCATCTGCTTACTGGGTCCTCTGTAATGGAGGTGGGAGCTCGTTCTGCAAGGGGCGCTTATGGAACGAGCCCTGGCCCCGCCTGGTACTAGGGAGGTTTGGTATCGCCTGTATCAGTCCCTTCCGTGCAAACATCACGGCTTAGCTGGGCATCGGGTTAATACTTTACCCACAGACTTCCTTGGTTGACGAAATCAGAAGCTCCTTTTTTCTGACATTAGTCGATATCTCATCTATCTATCTATCTATCTATATATATATATATATATATATATATATATATATATATATATATATCTTTCTACCCATCTATTTAGTATCTCCCACAGCCAGGTACGCCGATGCAGGCTCCGGAGCGAGCGAAGCGAGCGAACGGAGCATGCAGCGGCCCGTCTATGTATTCATCCATCCATTCCATCCATTCCATCCATTCTATCTATCTATCTATCTATCTATCTTTCTTTCTTTCTTTCTTTCTCTTCCCTTCTCTCTCTCTCTCTATCTATCTATCTCTATCTCTCTCTATCTATCGATCTCTCCCTCTCTCTTTCTCTCTCTATCTCTCTCTCTCTCTTTCTCTCTCTCTCACACACACACACACTCTCTCTCTCTCTCTCTCTTTCTCTCTGGTGGCGGGAGGAACGAAGGCAGTTCGTAGCTTTTTACTTAAATTTTTGTGAGTTGAATGAGTTTTGAGTCCGAGTCCAAGTTGATAATATTATAACATACTTTTAATTTAAAAAAATACAATTAGATTATTTTTTCCGGTGGCTTCAAGTCTTTTAATATCATTACCAAATGTGTAGGCATCACCCCCCGGATAGCCGGTAAAAAATACCTTTTCCTGGTGACAGGTGCACCAGCTTGTTTTTCAGTATTATTTGTCCGGATTGGACCTGATGCCATTTTATTCCTGGTCTGTTGCCGTTTTCCTTTTTGGCTTCACTGAGCTAATACAACGAGACATCATTCTCATTCTTGAGGACTGTGTTTGGTTGTATTACCGACTTTTTACGAGCTATCGTTGGGGGCATTA
Organism: Paulinella micropora; assembly: GCA_019918135.1. NCBI lineage: Eukaryota > Cercozoa > Imbricatea > Euglyphida > Paulinellidae > Paulinella > Paulinella micropora. Next base: position 47,007 of record WBZZ01003311.1, read on the forward strand.
CATTTGGAGTCCACATCACTAGGGTGATTTCTTTCTGCTTTGCCACACAGGCAACATAGGGTGATTTCTTTCTGCTTTGCCACACAGGCAACAGAGTGAATTTTCACTGACCTGTCTCACACGGGGACGTCAGACGAAAACAAATACTCCAACACAGCTCCCTCATAACTCTTTCACAAAACAAATAATTTGATTGGCCTCAAGCAGGTGTCTCGTACCCTCTAGCCCAATCAGTATCTGTGTGCTCACAAGGAGACATCAGATACAAACTCTCTGTCGTTCTTGCTGTTCTCACACAGAGACCAAGAAGAAGGAGGTGCCGGGACAGAAGAGTGAAGGAACACACACAAAACACGAACAAGCATAGGGACAGGAGCACAACACTTTACCCTTCTAGTTTGTGCATTTATCTGCATTATCTCACACATACGTCAGAGTATTTTTTGCAACTCTCTGATCGTTTTCTAAAGGTAAGTCTGAGAACCTATCCGACCGACTGTCGACTTCTCAAGGAGAGCTTTTCTAGCTTGTCTATTACTATCTGTGTGTAGGTCCAAGTGCCTCATACTAGATACAATATAGAAAAGAAGGAGGAGAAAGTAATCTGAGTAAGGAAAACAAGAAATCGGAGAAAGTCTCAAAGACTATTTTTCTCAAACAAAAACAAACATACAAACAGTGTTTCATAGAGGACAGGGAATCTCACTCTACCCTCTCTATTAGTTTCTCTCTTCACTAGTCAATCGACTGAAGGAGGAACAGAACACAAACGAACAAAAACCAAACATAGGAGCTGACACTGTCCTCCTGTTGATCACTACTACGACATCATGTCGACAGAGACCGCCGAAGTGAGTGAATTCTCGGAGGCAGATCAAAGAAGAGAAGAAGAAGAAGCAGGAGGAGGAGGAGGAGGAAGAGGATTGAATGAAGGAGGAGGAGGATTGAATGAAGGAGGAGGAGATGAAGGAGTAGGAGGAGGAGTAGAAGAGGGCTGGGATGATGAAGGAAGATATGGAGGAGACGAAGATGAAGGAGGATTTGAACAAGAAGAGACGGGAGGAGGAGGAGCATATGGTAATCCCTTACCACCTGCCTACACGGGAGGAGGAGGACGAAAAATGATCGACTTGATTCATAGTGATGGAGAGGAGATCACAGTGGAGGAACAACAGTGGGTGCAAGACCACTATGACCTCACTAAAGAAGAGTTTGATAACAAGATGGGGGTAGAGAAGGATACCTATGTGTGGATCCCTCAGGATCAAAGAAGAGAGAAAAGTCGTGCTAAAAAAGGATGTCTATATCCTATTATCAAACACAGCACAGCTCCTCGGCAAACTGGTCTCTGATCCAGAAGAGAGAAAGAAGATACAGCATATCAAGTTTGGGCACACACACACCCACCTTGAATTACTCGATGCTATCTTTGGGGTGTACACTCAAACCCTGATTTGGGAACGTACATACGGCCCACGATGTGAAGGTTACCTCCAGTACACAAACCCAAGAGCAACGGCCAGATTCCTCGCGACTGGTCAGGAGGCAGTCGATGTAACAAAAATGAAGACCAATCTGGGTTCGAAAAACTCGAGTGGCATATTTCATTTTTTTACAATGGAAATAAAGGCCTTGGAGGAGGGGAAGGCAGAGATGGAAAAAAGCATTAAGGCAGCAGGAGAAACTCATCCTGTGATTGATGAGTTAGAGAAGACCGACAGAGTTCTGACCAAGATCAGACTGTTGATGGGTGCGTTACTGCACAAGGAGGCATGGAAGAGATGGATTCCTACCAATGATCACTCTGTCCTTAAATCACTTAGTAACGCACCACCGGTCGCCAATAAAGCAGGTGTTGACCAATATGTGGAGAAATATAATTTTCTCATATCTGCTTGTGAATTGGTGGCCTTCATCACTCATGCTCAAAAGCTGGTGATATCTGAGAAGAAGAAGGCGAAAGAGAATGAGGAGTTCGAGAAGACGATGAGACTGGAGAGAATGAAAGCAAAAGTGAGTGGTGCAAAGGCACACCCTCCGACATATTTGACCCCACCAGCTCCTGCCCCACCAGCCCCTGCACCCCCGGGCTCAACTACGGTGGTGGTCACAAACACGGAGAAGAAGGACAGACAAAATATCATAAATGCCTTCAAGGGGAAGAAAGGAGGAGTGGCAAGTCTCATGCTATATGCCAAGACGAGCTCAGACAAAGACTCTGATGCTTCGCTTTTGAGCAAGCTCAAAGAGATCAATGCCTGCATGAAGGCTTTTTCCTTGCGACGAAACGCAGGAATACGAGGCCCTTGTTACTGTTTTTGACCAATCTCTAGTCTCGGAGGGATTTGATCTGACACAGTACAAGTTTTTGAGAAAGAAGGAGGAGATTAAGAGAAACAATGCAACAGGCCTAGACGCTCAGTGTGAACTGGCGGTGGCCACACTCATTTCATATTTTCAATCTCATGGATACCAGCATCTCTGCACTGGTACTCTCATAGGATTTGAAATCTTTGAGACAGTGGCGATGAGTTTGAGGAGTGCTGTTGGCTTGGCGGCGACCCTTACGGAGGTAGTTTCCTCCTATGGGCTATTCTATGGCCGCAAGTCGATCATCCTCTATTTCTTTTCGGCGTTACACACAGTTAACCCGAGTAAGCTTACTCAGCTCATACAACAATGCTCGACGTTTAGCTCAGTGAAGTCTAAGAACTTCCTCGAGACACACGTGTTCGAAAATACGGTTCAAAGCGTTGCTCCGTCAGCACTGTTTCAAGAAGTGATGAGTGCATGCTCAAACATGGACTCGCTCACGGAGGCACATACGGCACAGGCAGGCGGTGCACCTGTTGGCGCACAAGCCACGTACACAAACAGAGTTGCCGGTTGGAAGAGACAGAGAGAGCCAGACCTGAAGACCGCATGTTGGAGCTGGTTCGCGGGCTCGCAGTGTAAGGCACAGATGGAGAACAGAGACTGCTGTTTCAATCATGATAGGCAGAACCCAACAGCAAGGGCAAATTTTCTGAGCAGGACGGAAGGCAAGGAACCGGGCCTTTTCAATATGCTTCAGATTGCCGCTGTGAACGAAGGTTGGTATGCCAATATGTGTGATGATGAGGAGTTACGAGAGGCAATCATTACCTACATGAAGAGGATGAAGGAGAAGAAGGAGGAAAGGGAGAGACAAAAGAACTTAAAGGCCTCTCAAAGAGGACGAGAAGGAGGAGCAGGAGCAGGAGGACGAGGAGGAGGAGGAGGAGGACGAGGAGGAGGACGAGGAACATGGAGAGGAGCCTCGAGGTGGCAGGGAACCCCTCAGAGAGGAAGAGGAGGAGGTCGGGGATATACCCCTTATGGAGGGAGAGCTGTTCGAGCTCCAGCCCCCCACCCAGAGGAGGAGGAGGCTCGTGGGCAAGCTCCAACCCGAATTTCGGTCGAGCTCAGGCCTACAACACTGCCTCGGAGACCGATACGTCATCCTACCCGGACACTACTCAAGGTAATCGTTTCGAGGTGGTGGAATGA
>WBZZ01003312.1:0-2500 GCA_019918135.1 Paulinella micropora
ATCATGTACTACATGATACTATCATGTTTGCATGATGTTATCATGGATAACCTGATGTAATCATGTAATCAAACTAGAGCATGATCTTATCATGCACGCTTTGTCCTGGTAGTGATTTGGCGTCCATTCGTCCTCCGATGCGCTCTCCTCTTCCGTTGCCTTGTGATCCCCCACCGCAAAGACCTCACATGCCGCCTCGTCGGCCGCTGCCTCTTCGGACAGTATTACTTTTACTGCCGCAAAACTGCCAGCCGTCCATTCCCCCTCATTGCCTTGAGAGCGGTCATCAGTCGACAATTGCACCATCTTGTATACTGGTGCGTTTTCACCCGTCCCATATCGCACTGTATACCCCGCACAATCGATGTACGTGCGCATCCGTCTGAGCGCGTCCAAGCTCCACAACAAGCCCCCCGTATATGCTGGTACCATCCAAAATTTGTGTATATAGACCGAACCGTCGGAGAGCAGAAACGTCAGCAACATCGTGCCTGTGATCTGTGTCGATCCCGACACCCCACTCACCCATCCCTGCGTGCGCCGCAGTGCCTTCTGATACCACCGCTGTCCCCCATACTTATCCTGAAAGTGCTTCCCCGTGACACTGATCGCAGCCATCGTGTCATTGCCAATGACATCGTCCCCGCCTAACTCGTTAATTGCTACCTTCGTGTAGGCTAAAGGGAAATCAGCTCTTTTAATTGAATTAACCATTCTCCTAGGACTCATAGAATCCCTTTCCAGTTTCTCTTTCTCCCAGGCTGCCCTTGCATCCTTATATTGCACCCGAACTATCCTCCTCTCTTGGTTCCACACATAACGTGCTCGTCTCACCCTAGCCACATCCTCTAGCGCCTTCCTCGTGACGTCTGCCTGTTCCATCAACCGACTTGTCCTCTCCGACTCCCGTCGACATATGTCCCCTTGGTCTATCCATTTCCGCACCTCCTCTCGCAACATCCTATATTCCTGTGTCGCCTCAGCCACATGATTATAGATATCCTTCCCTATTCTTATTTCCCCCTTTTCCCACATTCCCTTTTCTCCTTCCTCGTTCTCTTCCTCCCATACCTCACGCCACGGGTCTGGCGGTCCTTTTTCCTCCTTTCCTTGTTTATCCCCCTTGCATCCATCATCTTCCTTCCCCTCCGAATCCATACTGGTGTCGTATACCTAACGTAGATATAATATCCTGTATTGCCTATCCCATTCCTTCCTCATTTCCACATTCCACCTTCCTCTGACTTCATACCCTACGCACGAAGTGAGTGACAGAAAATAAGGACTTGAAGTGCATGGATATGGCAGACATAGGTAATAATCCACCTCTCGTAAAAAGAGTCGCAAAAGCCCCCCCAAAAAGAACGCAATTTCGGTTCAACCACCCCAGAGGTTGTCCACCGCAAAAGCCGCATGTTTCCACTGAGAGTTTTTCGCCATGATGTCCTCATCGATTTTATCTCTTTCCGTCGTGTCCGCTTTGTTTTCCCCCAATCCCCCTCCACTAGTTGTTTCCCCCTTCGTTCCTTTGTGGTTCCCGCCACGTTCTATCCTACCGTTTCGTTTGGTTGTGGGCATATCCATCGCAGCCATCTGCCATACTGACTTGACACCGTCGTTCCTCCTTCTTCTCCTGTGTCCTCCTCCCAAAATAAACCCATCCATATGTCATGCCATATCACTGTTTGCCTCCCCAAGCATTCGAATCCACCTTTTGTTCCCCATTTTTGGCATGTTGCCACTCTCCTATGTCCCTCCGACCCACCATCCTCCGTTGACATCCATGAGCACCACCCACCTTCCATACCCTTCCTGTGTTGCTATTCCAACACTCATCGTGAGACAACATACTGTCATACCACCATCGTCCACATCAAAATATATAACTAGCGTTTGCATGAGGTTTTCCTTCCCTTGTCGTGAAAGAGATGACATGTGTGGTGTGTCCCCATGACATGTATGCACAGCAACCCTTGCTCATTTCAAGAAAAACCCCCAAACACACAAAGGACGCACGAAACACATTCCTCGCATATACGTGTATCCAAAGGAAACAGTATTTCATAATAAATTCAGAGTTTTCATATGTAAAAACCATTTCCCGCCACACGATGTGTGTGTGTGTGTGTTTGACACAGCAACCCCCGATCATCCAAGAAAAATACACGAGAACTCACAAACAGCGCAAGAAATGCATATTCCCCACACATGTCCATCCAAAACCATCAAAAATTCATCAGTAAACACCCTGTTTTCCATACAACAATCCATGTCGCAAGATCGAATCTGTGTCTTTTTCCAGGTCCAAGAAGTTCCAAAAATTTCAGAGTAACGAGGAAAATTTCTTACCCCGTAAACTATGATTTTATTAGCGATTCAAATGTTACAATGACTCAATATTTAATAATATAATAACTATCTAACGACTTGTAGAATGAGGAATACCTAACGTAGAAGGGACTCCGTAATCTCCAAGCCAAGGATAACAGAACAGCCCGGA
>WBZZ01003312.1:22500-32500 GCA_019918135.1 Paulinella micropora
TCTATATCTATATCTATATATCTATATATCTTTTTCTCTATCTCTATCTCTATCTATATATCTATATCTGTATATCTATATCTGTATCTATATCTATATCTATATCTATATCTATATCTATATCTATATCTGTATCTGTATCTGTATCTATATCTATATCACCATCTATATCACCATCTATATCTATATCAATATCTATAGCAAAATGTATACTTATATTTATATCTAAGGAGCAGATATCTAAGGAGAAGAGTGGTTTTTACAACTGACCGGGAGAGGTTACATACATATATACATATATACCTACAGGCCGCAACCAGATCCCGAACCGGCCGGAAGTGGCGATGACACAATCCATAGGTATGTATGTATGTATGTATGTATACATATTTTTGTAATGTATGTAATTATATATATATATATATATATGTAATCTAATATAATATTTTATATGTATACATATGTATATATATGCTGTTATGTAGGGGGTGCCGCGGGCAGTGTCTTTACCCATATCTTCACAGCGAACACTTAGACATCTCTCCCGTCCAAGCAAGATATTACTGACGTTGCCTGAAGTGGCAAATATGATACAACTTTCAACATATCTTTCTCCTTCAACACTTTGATGTGCGAGAACGCCGAGCTTTCGAAAGATGGCTTCAGCATTGTCATAGCTCTATCCTAGATGGAAGGAGGAGATCAAGGTTGGAGCATTTTGCCACTGGAATGTCAATTTTTAAATTAGCAACTTTCAACTGGCAAAACTATCAAACTTGATCTGATTTTTCGCCTCAATATTTGGTACGAAAATGCAGAGCACGTTGGAAAATGCTTGATTGAGCTTTTAAAGATTGCTTCAGAATTTATATAGCACTGCTATCAAGAGACAAAGTTGAAGTGAAAATTTGAATGATTTTGTCACTTGAATCTTGTTAGTCTGATAATACTTGCCGACACGAGGAAACGGTAAAATGTTTGTACAAACAGTTCGTCGAACCAAAGCATTAACTGAAATACAGGACACGTACATAACAAAAACATCAGCAAAACAATAAGAACAACATCCACGACGACAACAACAACAACCGCTACCACTAGCGCCGCGACGATGCGGACATCGACGATGACCTTTTTACAAATTTATAGAAATGTCAGCAGCAACGATGACGGAAGAATGATTGGAGACCTTGAATAGAACAAATCATGAAAACTTTGAATTTATTTTCTTAGTAATGTTGAAGATAAGTAAATGTTGATCACTCGTTTGAAAACTGTTGTTCTTAGTTCTTGAACGATAGCTTCAACATCATCATTGCATATGATTGATGACGAAGCTGGGAAGCTACCTTCTAGTGCATGCTTGATGCAAGTGGAAAGGATAGTTCTGGGCTTGGCGATGAAACTAGGTATGGTATACCAAATGCCTGTGCAAGCTCCAGACGTGAGATTCAATTATGCAAGCTTCAGACGTGAGATTCAATATGTACTAGTGAACGCTGGACCTTACAGAATCATCCGGAGTGGTGGAAGGGTGCTATGAAGAAAACTGATCTCTTTATATATAGATGACTTCATAATGTTAAAGATTTCATTTCCAATCTTCTTAAACTGATATAGCATAAGTGTCGGGAGGCTACACTAGCTTCACTTAGGGTTGCAAATGATCGTCATAGCGCTGGCCGCACTATCGAAAGGCTAGGAAGTCACTGCAGTTTCACGCTGTAGCAGCTTTCGCTTGAGATGAGAGTTTTGTCAGTTATAATCAAAAGATATTATTTAATGCAAGCAGGGGTATTTATCCATCCAATTCCACAGCACGCTGAAAATAACATAGATTTTCCATCATAGAGGAGGAAGATTAGGAGACTGTCAGAGCCAAGCAACAAATAGGAAACAGATAGCTATTCCACAATGTAACGTGACACGTTCGACGAATTCATGACCGCTTCTTATGTGTCTGTCGTGAGAAGGGAGATTTTTGGATAAGTAAAAATCTACACAATATGTATTCATTCCTAACTCTAAAGAAATAGGATCATAATCAACAGGTGTGTAGGAAAAATTCATTTCAACAAATGCTTGCAAATGCTTAAGATCATTCAAATCAAAGCATGAAGCAGATATGTTAGATAGTGTGAACAACTGCTGCACCTCCCCCACCAAACCACACACATGTGGAGGTACGGAGGCAGGTGTGAAGGTATGCAATGCTTGTGTATCTTCCAAAATGCTCACAAAAACACACTTAGCAAGCTCTACTATGGACGATTCTGCTTCCTGTGCAAAAAGCCTACCTGCCTCACTCCCAAGCTTAGCTATCAAAAAGTCAAGAGCAGTAATGGTAGAAGAATAATTATGTGGAGAACGATTTTGTGATTTTTCTCTCTCCTCAAACAACACACTGATACCCTCTTCTGCATCCCCGTTAACCTCACCCACAACAAGAACTCGCACCAGACTGTCTCAGAGACGAAGGCGGAGAAGAACAAAGAGAAAAAGAAGAAGTGAGTGCAGAAGACGATGGAGGGGAAGAGCTGGATGATGCAGCCAAACTTGCTAAAGTAGGAGTGTGCTGCACCAAGCAAAGTGCCAACCTGGCCTAAAGACACAGAAAGAAGTGTCACACAGTGAAACTGCAAGAAGACAGTGACAACAACAAACAGCAAAAAATAGATTTCACCTTCGCTACAAACTGCTAGTCAGTCGATTGCTTGGCGTATTTGCCAAGTATGCAGCCGCCTTTTCATTTCTGTCAGGTGGGGGAAAACACTGGGAAATTCGACAAAAACAATCGAAACAAAAATCATGTATCAGAAGCAGTAGATACATGCAAAGGTATGTTTGTGTAAGAAAAATGAAGCAACATCAAGGTGCAACTGTCTAGCACCACTCTTGGTCAATTTGTGTTTTGGTGAAAAGTGGTGGAGTTGTTGCAACGGATCGGTTGGCGCCAGATCAGCCGCCACCGGGCCGGTGTTTTTCAGAAATATACATAAATTGACAGCTCCCACGCTGTGGTGTTGAGCCAGGCCGGGCCGTACAACTACCGTTTCGTCTTCTATTCAGGCAGAGCGAGTTTTAACCAGTAGTTCTCTGAGCTGGTTCTCAGCTTTCCTTCGTACTCAACTTCGAGAAGCATTTTTTTCGAGAAGCATTTTTTTCCATGTCTTCCTCTCAAGATTTCAAAGCAGCTCAGGATAACGCTGCTGCGGCTTTCGCTAACCTGAGTCTGCCTTCTTATGGTCCGAATTCGTCGAGACTCTCACGCCCGGCGGTCGGTAGCAACCTCGAGCCGTCGTTCCATGAGGAGGCGAGCGCGTTTTCTGCAGCTGCGAGCGGGTTATCGTCTGCTAGCTCTTCGTCAGCACCACCAGGTTATCTGCTAGACATCACTTTCATTGTTTGTGTGTAGTTGAGGCCTCTCGTTGTTAGTTATTGGGTTTCCTCTCTCGCTGTAGTACAATGTATCTCAGAAACCTAGTAACGTATATTCTACCACAGTTTCCAGAGCATGATTGTTTGTGCACATACAGTGATTGCCTGTCTTGCTATGTTTGGCTTTTGAAATACTGTCTTCACACTCGCTCCTACTAGTCCTACTACTACTACCACTACTACTTCTACTACTTACTACTACTACTACTACTACTACTACTACTACTAATACTACTACTACTACGTACTAGTTTGTATTGTATATATATGTATATATATATTTCAGTTTTTTTTTTTTTTTTTTTTTTTTTTTTTTTTTTGTCATTGCCTGTCTCGTTTTCTCTCCCTATTTGTTATGAATGCCTTTGTGTCTTCTGTTTAGTTTGATTTTTTTTCGTCGGTCTCGTTTGTATTTATTGCTAACTTCCCCTTTCCTAGCAGTGTTTCTCCCCCGCGTCTTTGCCCGCTCCTGTGGATTAGTTTCCATTGTCTCTCAGTTGTATTTAGAGCTCATGCATGCGTGTATGTGTGAGTGTCAGGTTTTCCTCTTGACGTGTTGTCGTGTGTGCATAGTACTTGTGTTCAGGGAGTGTGGATGGTTGCGTTTGCGTGTAGTGTGGACCCGGTGTCAGTGTGACTTAGGGAGTGGTTTGCGCCATGCTTGTCGAGTTGTTGTGTGTATGTGGGTGTGTGTGGGTGTATGTGTGTATGTGTGTATGTGTACGTTTGTTTGTGTGTGTGTGTGTGTGTTTGTGTGTGCGTGTGTGTCTGTGTGTGTGTTGTGTGTGTTGTGTGTGTGTGTGGGGGGGGGGGGGGGGGGAGGTGTATGTGGGGTGTTTGTGGGTGCGTGTGTAGGTTCGTGCGTATATGGGTGTGTGTGTGTGTGTGTGTGCGTGTGTGTGTGTGTGTGTGTGTGTGCGTGTGTGTGTGTGCGTGTGTGTGTGTGTGTGTGTGTGTGTATGTGTCTGTATCTGTGTGTGTGGGGTATGTTGATTTGTGTGTTGGTGTGTTGGTGTGGAAGCACGTTTGTTTGCGTCTTTGCGTGCGTGTGCGCTTGAGGTGTGGGCATGTGTGCGGGCGTGCGAGTGTGTATGTGTGTGTGTGTGTTTGTGTGTGTGTGTGTGTGTGTGTGTGTACGTTCGTTGTTGTTGTGGTTTTTGTTGTTGTTGTTGTTGTTATTGTTTTTGTTGTTGTTGTTGTGGTGGTGGTGGTGGTGGTGGTAGTGGTGGTTTATTTATGGTGAGTTTTATGTTTGGGGTCTGTGTATGTAGGTGTGTGTATGTGCGTGTGTACGTGTGCGTTTGTGTTTGATGTGAGTCGGTGTGGATTTTGTGTGTATTTATCTTCTTTTCTTTCTGTGTGTGTGGGTGTGGATGTGCGCCTTGTCTGTGTTTGATTGTTGTATAGCTAATCGGCTGCTGTCAGCCTGTTGTATAGTTAATCTGCTGTCAGCCCAATTTGGATTTGTTTGCCTGGCTGCTGTCTGCCTGGTATGAGTTGGCTCGTCGTCGGGCACTCTGTGGGCCTGTTGTGAGGCCTATCTTTTCTGTAGCTCTTGTCAGTTTTTTTTTTGTTTCTCTCTCTCTCTCTCTCTCTCTCTCTCTCTCTCTCTCTCTCTCTTTCTCTTTCTTTCTCTCTCTCTCTCTCTCTCTCTCTCTCTCGCTCTCTCTCTCTCTCTCTTTCTTTCTCTCTCTGTCTTTCTTGCTCTCTTCCTGGAGTTTATTTCTTTCTTTTGTTTCAGGGCGGGGTCGCCCTGGGTTTTCTTCCCACGTGGATTATTTGGGAGGCGAGCTGGGGGTGCAGTCGCTCTCCTCGTTTGGTATTTTTTTTCTTTTTTTTAAATGTCCCTCGTCATGGTTTGGCAGGGGTTCAGTTGAATGCCGCGGACGCGGCAGGTGGTGGTTTTTTCTCTGAACCTTTGCGGAACATCTTCGCAGGTGAAGTTTTTTTTTTTTTTTTTTTTTTTTTTTTTCCTGAGCAGCGTCGTGGCGCTGCAGGTTCGGCGGTCGAGTCGGATGTGAGCGCGAGGGCTGGCCTGGATCAGTTGGGCGGCTCCGGTGATAATGACGCCGATGAGGCGGGGAGGGGCAGCCAGGATCGTAGCGCTGCATTTGTCCCTCCCGCATCGCTGTTGCCTGGGGGTCCGCCTCAGCTTCATCAGTTTCCTCCTTTGCGGCCGCCTGCTTCACTTCATGGCCGCCCTGGTCTGAGTGCTTTTCCTCAAGGGGGAGGTGGAGTATTTCCTTCCCAGTTTAGCTCGGCAGCACAGGCTGCTGCTGCGGCGGCAGCGGTCCAGAGTTTTGGTGGTAGCCTGGGTTCTGCAGCTTCCGCTGCTCTGGGGGGCAGCGGGCAGCAGGACCCCTGGGTCGCATCGCTATCGTTGGCCCCAGACCTTTCGGGTGCGAGCCCCATCCTGTCGTCGTTGGTGGCTGCATCCGCGAGTGAGGTGTCGCGCACGAAATGGGCCGCTTACGTGGCAGCCCTGCCTATGGACAGGCAGTTGCTACTTTTCGACCTCTCCCCGCCCTCGGGATCGCACTCATTACGAGGCGCCCTCATGTCGCTCCTTTAGCTTCCTTTGCTCGTTATCAGGCCAAGTCCCAGGTTGGTGGGGCGGCGGAGAGAATTGCTTCAAGCTCTGCTCCGAGGTCCCATCTCCTCGTGGACCCACCTTTGGGATGCTTGGGTAGGCTATGAGAGCAGGATGGCTGGCGTGTTCGGCCCTTCCGTTGCTCCTTTCTTTGCCAAGACTCGTGACCGTCTAGTTTGTTGGATGGCTTCAGGCTTCCCGGCGTCGGCTGTCGCCGCTTATCTGGAAGAGGCTCGGGCGGCGGCGGCAGTTGGTCGCGGTCCGCCAGCCTTCGGCGAGACAGGCCGTTTCCCCCAGGCATTCGCAACCCTCTCAATCAATGCTTGCACTTCGTTAGCGGCGGCGAAGGCGCGGCGGCAGGGGGGGCAGTTTGCCACCCCGCGTCGGGTTTCAGGTTTTGAGCGCAATAGCAAGCGCGTTAGGCGCGACTTCCCTACTGGGCAGCGCGACCTCCTCCCGAGAGATGTCTTCGACTCAGTCATCAGCAAGCGCCTGTGCGCAGCTTTCAATCGGGGCTCATGCGGGCTCTCGGGACAGACGGCCAGCCTGTCGCCCCTAATGGTTCCCACGATTACAAATCGTCCAAGGGTGTCGTGTCCCACGTCAAGCACTCATGCGTTATGTGTGGCAGCGGCGATCACGGTTTCGCAGGCTGCAGCGCCAGCTCAGCCGGCCGCAGTTCCAGCAGCTCCGATCGCAGGTAGAGCGGTTGGCAGTCATCGAGCGATTATTTCCTCTCCTCCTCCTCCGATTGTGTCTTCGCGCCCTTTAATCTCTTCCCCTGCTTCTCGTCTTCTTTTCCCTTCGGCTGTTCCCTTCGTGGGTTTTTCCTTTTGGCCTGGTCGTGCCCCTTCACGTTGTCTTCTCGAGTTGCCTTCTAGACGTTGCGGTATTAGTCTCTCTTCTTTGCAGCGCTTGTGTTTTTCGCAGTGGAGAGCGGGTCGTAGTTCCGACAGTGACTATCGCACCCTCACTTCTGTTTCGGACGAGTGTAGGTCCCTTTTCTTATCTATTCTTCCGAGCAAGACAGGCTGGCTTTCTTATCTCTTGCGCGATTAGCTCCAGACGTAAGGCGCGCAGAGGCTGCTAGCGTTTCCTCTGAGCTTGTGTCGTCGTTCGGCTTGCGTTGGTCAGGCGAGCCAGTTCAAGGTGGGCCAGACAGACTGCAGGTTCTCAATGCAACTGGTTCGCCTGATTTTTTTCCCCGTCCTGCTGCGAGGGCGGCACAGATCGAGGCTATTCTAGCGGACCTTTGGTGTTGTATCGATCCCCTTTTTCTTGACTTAGCGGTTGATGGCTTGGTGTATGGGGCCAATCTATGCTTCAACGGCGATCGTGATCGCACTCTCATTGTGCCCAGCTATGCGTCTGCCACCGGTCAGCATGCATTTGTGCAAGCTCAGCTTGACAGCGAGATTGCGAAAGGTTGGCTCGCTGGTTGGTTTTCTTCTCCTCCTTTCCCTGCGTTCCGGTCCCCCCCTTTGGGCACAGTTGCTAAGGACGGCGGGTCAGACCTGCGTATCATCGTAGACTCCTCCGCTGGGGGTGAGGGCAGTCTCAACGGCGGTTCTGCGCCTCTGTTTAGTACATTCCCGTCGTGGCCGCGTGTTTGTAACACGATTTATCGCGCTCACTCCGCCGCTCGTGGTGACACGGGAGGCAAGCGCGCTTGGATGATTAAATTTGATGTCGAAGCTGCGTTTCGGCAGATTCCGATTCGCCCACAAGACTGGCCTCTTTGCGTTCTTCATTGGGCCGAGAGGTAGGCGGTACCATTGAGGCTTACTTTCGGGGCGCGTGTGTCTCCAGGCATCTGGGAGCGTTTCGGTTTCATTATCGAAGCGTTACTAAGGCTGTGGCTTCCCGGTTGGGTGTCCCTTTTGCGCTGGGTGGATGACTTCCTGCTTGCGTTCGCCGCGACGGAGGCGGAGGCTGCGGTCGTCCTTGATCTCTGCGTTTTCGTGGCCGAGCGTTACGGTTTTCCCTTGAAGGCTTCCAAGCTCCTAGGTCCTGCCGAGGAGATGGAGTTCATCGGCTGGAGTTTCCGTATTTCGACAGAGCTAGAGTTTCCTCTCCTCTCGCTTCCTGCTCGCAGGAGAGAAGGCTTTATGCGTTCCTGCGACTCGACCATGCGGGTGCCGTCTAGGAAGGGGCTGGAGAAGTTCTTGGGGAAGTGTCGTTCCCTGTCAGCTGTTTTTTTAGACATGTTGCCCAATCAGCGGACCGTGCATGCATTTTTGATGTCTCTGCCGTCAGCGCGGCCTACCATCGCGCAGTTGCCTCTTCCGGTGGCGGTGCGTGGCGCCATTCTTCGGCTGCAGGCTTTTGTGGCAGCTGCTCCTTCAACTATTCATCTGCGGCCATGCACTCTGGCGTCCTTAGCTGACCACGCGGGCGACAGGCCCGCTTGCTGCTGCGGTGGTTGGGGCTGGCACGGGGTGTGGACTCCGTGGCACGTTGAGCATCTCTTGCGTCGCAGGCCTGACGTTCCCCTTTCTCATTGGGAAGCAGTTTAGCCTTTCCTCGTCTTCCTTTCCATCCTGTGGCACTGATTTTTTTTTCCTTTTTCTTTCTTGGTCCGGTGTGTATAGTTCGCCGCCTGGACGGGTTGATTGCGGTCACGTTGCGTGAGACAGAGGTGGGCAGGCGCGCCCGTCAGCTTCTTCCTGTCGCTACTGCTCTGATTTCGTTTGGGATTGCAGACTCTTCTAGGAACACGTATATGACGGGTGTGAGGTATTATCTGAGTTTCTTAACCTTTTACGGTCTTCATGACCTGGGTTTCCCTCCGTCGCCTCCGCTTCTTATTTTCTTCATGGCTTTCTTGTTCCTCATGGCCAGAGGTCGTCAGAGACAGGATTTTCACCGCACGGACAACAGCGTTCCCGGTGCGGCAGCTACGTCGCTCTTATCTTATCTATCCGGGGTCAGAAGTCTCTGTGTCGATCTGGGGGTAGACGTCAGTGCCTTTTCGTGTCCTAGAGTCGCTCGGGCTAAGCAGGCTCTCAAGAGGCTCCGCGCCAGAGCCACTAGAAGCAGATTGCCCATCACCATTCCTCTCGCGTGCAGACTGTTAGATGTCTTGGCTTCTTGCAGTGTGGGCGGAGGCGGCCCACTTGCACTCTCTGAGCGGTGCATCGCTATGCGTCGGGCAGCCGTTTGCGTAGGAATCTACGCACTTCTTAGGTCGGGGGAACTAGTCGCCAAGTCTCAGTCCGCCTCCTCTCCGCTCCGTCGGCGACACATTCTGTGGGACTCCCTTTCTCCCCCCAGATGGGTAGACATCGTCATCGACGCATCTAAGTCGGATTGGTGTAGAGCTGGCTGCACCCTTCGGGTTTTCCGGAACGGATCTCGTTCATGCCCTGTCGTCGCTCTCGAAGCTGTCTGGGCGTTGGCTGTTGATCAATCCCCTCTAGCCTCTCTTCTTCAGGATGATAGAGGTAAACCGCTTACTTACAGCTGGCTCCAGTCCTCGTTGCGGGCGCTTGTTCGTGGCGCTGGTTTGAATGGCTCGCTTTACGCGTCGCATAGCTTGCGCATTGGTGGCGCTACGTCTCTAGCTATGCTAGGTATAAGCCCCGATACTATCCGCCATATGGGCAGATGGAAGAGTCTCTCCTACCAGTTATATGTACGTATTACTGATGACGCTGTGCGCGCTGTGCAGGCTGGGTTAGGTGCGTTAGGTGGGTACAGGGGCGGGTTAGGCGAGGATTAGGCTGGCAGGCGGAGATGTTTGGCGGCTGGCCTGTTGAACGAGCCATCGCGTGGTCTGAGGCCGACCTTGAAGATGTGGCGGCTCGTTTCAACGGCCAGTATGGCGGTCGTTAGCCGCCAAACATCATTAAAGTGGTCCGGCCGGGATGGGCCGCGAGGCCCGACCGGTCTTCCGCCAGCCAGTCGCATTTCGTCAGTGCAGTCTCAGGTCCGGGCCGGCCGCCGGCACAACACTGACAGCTCCCACGCTGT
>WBZZ01003312.1:37500-45000 GCA_019918135.1 Paulinella micropora
GTCTCACCCGTGAGGGGAGTACGAAGAATTGACGATAAGCTCTAATGACACCCCCGCAAGGGCAGTTCCAACACTTCCAGACGGGCCGGTATGTTCAATGAAAATACTGGTCCAGACGGATCGGTATGTTCAATGAAAATACTGGTGGCACCGACGGGAATCGAACTGGCGACAGGGCCCAGATGGTAGAACTTGACCACTGGGCTATCACGGTGTCCAATAATAATAATAATAATAATAATAATAATAATAATAATAATAATAATAATAATAATAATAATAATAATAATAATAATATTAATAATAATAATAATAATAATAATAACAATAAATGACTAGTAACAATAATAATATTAACAAGCGGCTTTTGGGATCATGGCAATAACAGCAGCCGCCCCTCCCAATTCAGTAACCTGGCGTCATAGGGAAGTAACAGAAGACAGCACGCTAGAAGCTAAGGTAGCACCTTCGGGTGTGGGCTTTGCGAAACACGTGGATCTGTGTTGTTACTACCATCTCCACTGGTACTGATGAAGGAACCTGCTGGTGTCAACAGGTAGTTCACTGTTGACATCCGCTGCAAGAGGTCTTTTGAAATTGTTTTCTGCCTTGAGGTAGATGCGGGTCTAGGAGTGACGAAGCGAGACGTGAATGATCATCCGGGAGCACTCAAACAGGACTTCATCAGGGGGTTTATTAATCCACTTTTGGAACCATATTCTTTTGCTGCAAACGGTTCTTGGCTGCAAGATGTACCCCTTCCCAAGATTTTGTATATCCGGGACTATCCCGCTGCGAGTCCACCTGTTTCCCCTGCGCGCGCGCTCGTTGCTGGCGTGGATGGCAGCCGATCTCAGGTCGCATCGTCACCACCATCTAGGTATTAGCAAGTGCACTTTGATAGCGAAACTACTCACCAATATCTATTTTTGCAGCATCAGCATGCACAGGCAAACTGCTACTCTGCCCAAGTGGGAGTGGCGGATATCAGATTTGCGTACAGTTGAGGGGAACACTGACCCTGAGTTGGGGTTAGATTTTTTCAAATTGTTTGCCAAGCAGATTAACGGCGGTAAGCTCGGCGATGTCATTGGGATCGAGGATGTCAATTTGAAATGATGAATAGGATACCAGAATCCCCACATCGAGTTTGTTGGATAGTTATTTGACTATGCGACCGATTCAGAAAACTATAAGATCGTTGTAGCCAACCCAGGTCTGTATTAATTTCTATCGGCCTGGGTAGGAAAATCTGGAGAATAACTATATCACATTGTGCGAAGCTATTGGATGGGACTGCGCCAGCGTCACAGGCGGGATGCTTGGTTGATCACGCTGCAGAGTTTTGAGGGGAAAACATGATTTGGGTTATGCTAAATAAGCGTGAGGGAGGAAATTTTCTGATCTCGCAGCTAACTACTACTTTTCTCATTGGGCACTTTCCCCTTTTTGATTACGGTGCTGGGTACTGGGCTAGCAATCCTGCTGGTAAGACGCCTGGCAGGATCCTAGTAGGGTTGAACTCGGTACGAACATTCTCTGATTGTTACTGCGTATTCGTATGGTTGTTTTTGCAGGAAGGGAAGCTTCTTTGGAGTGACACTGCGTCTCCAGCGCCTCAGGCGAAGGTAACCAAGTCTGCTACTCCGGGTCTAGCTTCGGTAAACATTATGTTTGTGCGCGATCAATATACAGTTTGTGTGTTTTTGAAGGTGACAAGCAAGAAAACCAAGGGGAGCGGCGAAGGGTGAAATCAGCATCACAAGCCTGGCTGCCACTGCCCACCATGCTCAGTCATTAGGATCAAGGAATTAGAATCCATTAGTGCAGGGGGAGGAGCGAAAGTCAAAAACAAGAAAAAGCACGTGCAATCTAGCTAGAGCAGTCTGAGGGTGATGAGGAGTCGGTAGAGGAGTCGGAGAGCGAGGAAGAGGTAGTTGAGAAAAATCGTAACCGGTCGCGTCGTGGCAAAGGAAAAGCAGAACGTGTGCAAAAGCAGCTGCAAAATCAGGAGAAAAATCAAAACCATGGGCAGCTTGCAGGGCTGCCAATGCATTGTTTGCAAGCCCCCGCAGGCGCCGCACGGAGAGGTGTGCATGTGCCCTAAGTGCGTGCAGCAAGAGCGTGTGCACGAAGGCCGCAATACAAGTATCATCATGATAAAGGGTGCTTGTGTTATGTGTGCAGTCCCAAGCATGGGGCAGGCGTTGTTTGCGACGTGTGCCTTGATCACCCCCTGCTCACTCCCAGGGATGTTATTGCACCCAATGCATCAAGCTTCAGCAGCACAACCGCAACTCGATGTCGCTTGCACAGCGATATCGCTACCCCCACGGGGAGGGCTGCCGATGCGCTATCTGCTTCACTGACAGGAGCAATCAGCTGCAGGGTAGCGGGAATGCTCTCGCCGCGTTTCTCACCACAACCAGCCAGCAGGCAACCATTTATCAGCTACTTGGCGAACGGTGGCAAATGAAACTCTGTATCGTGATCAATAGCGGTCGGGTGGGGCGGACTGCTTTCACTGCCACCATGGCAGAAAATCGTATGGAGCTAAGTTTTTCTTCTTTACTGTGCTTGCAATTTCATAATTTAGCTGTTTGCGAGTAAGAAAGCATGCTTACAGACTATATTTTGACTTGTGTAGCACGGGACTGCTCAGCGGGAATCATCTGGAGATTCACTTTTTGATTTCTTTTTTGCTTTATCGCGTCGGGCTGTAACATCAGATGCATTTTGGGCAGCACAGGACTTATGTCTTTGGGTGCAGGCAGCGGTCGGGTGTGGCGGCTGGTTCCAAGTGCCACCATGAGAGGAAATTATATGAAAAATTTGATGTGTATTTGCTTAAAATAGTTTTAATGTGTTTTTCTTTAGAATTCGTCTTGAAATAGCTATAGCATTACATATCATCATGACTTGACTACTTGTACAGGTAGGAATTGCGTGCTAGAATAGCTTTTTTGTTGCTGACTATGTGATAATCCTAAGTCATACTGCGGTCTAAAACTTTTTTTTTTTTGTAGTAAAAATAAATTATTTTACTTAACTATCAATTATTCTTAATATTTGAACATATCAGGAAGATTGCTGCGCATTGCAGCAATCCTTACTACCTACGACCAACCGGCCCTTACTAAATTGAAGTCCATCATAATAATCATAATCATACTCATAATCATAATCATAATCATAATCATAATCATAATCATAATCATAATAATAATAATAATAATAATAATAATAATAATAATAATAATAATAATAATAATAATAATAATAATAATAAAGTAAGCTGGAAAGATCGATGGAACCAGTGGCCTCGCTGCCTGTGACGATTGTCAGCTTGGATTTTCTGCTGTTTTCTCTCTCAATCGCCTATATAATAGGGAAAGTGCAATTAAGTTTCTTGATACCTGAGGGGGGAAAGCAAAAACAAAAACAAAAACAAACTAGACTTTTATTGCATATTTTTCTACCTTTCAGTTATTTGTTGGTACATAAGGGAAAGTGCAATTACATTTCATGATACTTGAGAGAAAAAAGACAGAAAACTAATAATAGTAATAATAATAATAATAATAATAATAATAATAATAATAATAATATAATAATAATAATAATAATAATAATAATAATAATAATAATAATAATAATAATAATAATAATAATAATAATAATAATAATAATAATAATAATAATAATAATAATAATAATAATAATAATAATAATAATAATAATAATAATAATAATAATAATAACAATAATAATGATAATATTAATAATAATAATAATAATAATAATAATAATAATAATAATAATAATAATAATAATAATAATAATAATAATAATAATAATAATAATAATAATAATAATAATAATAATAATAATAATAATAATAATAATAATAATAGTAATAGTGCTTCTCTGTCAATGGCTGATGCATTTCTGCACATGCGCCTCCATCGTCTCACCCGTGAGGGGAGTACGAAGAATTGACGATAAGCTCTAATGACACCCCCGCAAGGGCAGTTCCAACACTTCCAGACGGGCCGGTATGTTCAATGAAAATACTGGTCCAGAAATAGACCGGTATGTTCAGTGAAAATACTGGTGGCACCGACGGGAATCGAACTGGCGACAGGGCCCAGATGGTAGAACTTGACCACTGGGCTATCACGGTGTCCAATAATAATAGTAATAATAATAATAATAATAATAGTGCTTCTCTGTCAATGGCTGATGCAAATCTGCACATGCGGCTCCATCGTCTCACCCGTGAGGGGAGTACGAAGAATTGACGATAGGCTCTAATGACACCCCCGCAAGGGCAGTTCCAACACTTCCAGACGGACCGGTATGTTCAATGAAAATACCGGTGGCACCGACGGGAATCGAACTGGCGACAGGGCCCAGATGATAGAACTTGACCACTGGGCTATCACGGTGTCCATAATAATAATAATAATAATAATAATAATAATAATAATAATAATAATAATAATAATAATAATAATAATAATAATAATAATAATAATAATAATAATAATAATAGCGAAACACGTGGGTCTGTGTTGTTTCTATCATCTCCACTAGTACGGACGCAGGAACCGGCCGGTGTCAACATGTCGTCCACTGTTGACACCCGTTCTCACAGGGCAAGAGAATAATAATAATAATAATAATAATAATAATAATAATAATAATAATAATAATAATAATAATAATAATAATAATAAATATAGTGCAGTGTGAGCGCGGAGGCAGCCAGCAACGGCGGCGTTCAGGTATCTATCTATCTATCTATCTATCTATCTATCTATCTATCTATCTATCTATCTATCTATCTATCTATCTATCTATCTATCTATGGGTGCCATCTGTCGACAGACAGAGAATTAGGGGATGGTGTGGGTGTGCTGGGCCCGTGGTGGGGTGCCTTATGTGTGCCTAGCCATACGCCTATAAGTCACATGCCGAAATAGCGACGGGAAGCACAATCCTGTTCCCTCAGGGTGCACTTTCTCGCTTGTTGAGCCCGGAATAAAACCCACAGTGCTCTGTCGGTTTATACTAGACTGTCGAACAGTCTCGAAACTCCATCTGCTTACTGGGCCCTCTGTAATGGAGGTGGGAGCTCGTTCTGCAAGGGGCGCTTTATGGAACGAGCCCTGGCCCCGCCTGGTACTAGGGAGCTTTGGTATTGCCTGTATCAGTCCCTTCCGTGCAAACATCACGGCTTAGCTGGGCATCGGGTTAATACTTTACCCACAGACTTCCTGGTTGACGAAATCAGAAGCTCCTTTTTTCTGACATTAGTCGATATTTCATCAGTTGATCTTATCACTTACTCCACGGAGCGAACCAAGGCCACTTGAGGTGTCACTGACCCTCCCTTGGGCTTGGTTTTTTTGAAATGGGTGCCATCTGTCGACAGACAGAGAATTAGGGGATGGTGTGGGTGTGCTGGGCCCGTGGTGGGGTGCCTTATGTGTGCCTAGCCATACGCCTATAAGTCACATGCCGAAATAGCGACGGGAAGCACAATCCTGTTCCCTCAGGGTGCCCTTTCTCGCTTGTTGAGCCCGGAATAAAACCCACAGTGCTCTGTCGGTTTATACTAGACTGTCGAACAGTCTCGAAACTCCATCTGCTTACTGGGCCCTCTGTAATGGAGGTGGGAGCTCGTTCTGCAAGGGGCGCTTTATGGAACGAGCCCTGGCCCCGCCTGGTACCAGGGAGCTTTGGTATCGCCTGTATCAGTCCCTTCCGTGCAAACATCACGGCTTAGCTGGGCATCGGGTCAATACTTTACAGACTTCCTTGGTTGACGAAATCAGAAGCTCCTTTTTTCTGACATTAGTCGATATTTCATCTATCTATCTATGAATCTATCTATCTATCTATTTATCTTTCTATCTAGCTAGCTAGCTATTTATGTATGTAATAATAAATATAGAGCAGTGTGAGCGCGGAGGCAGCCAGCGGCGGCGTTCAGGTATCTATCTATCTATATAGCTAGCTAGCTAGATATATAGATATCTATCTATGTAAAATGTTAATATAGGGCAATGGTGCGGTGAGCGCGGAGGCAGCCAGCAACGGCGGCGTTCAGGTATCTATCAATCTATCTATCTATCTATCTATCTATCTATCTATCTATCTATCTATCTATCTATCTATCTATCTATCTATCTATCTATCTATCTATTTATCTATTTATCTATCTATCTATCTATCTATCTATCTATCTATCTATCTATCTATCTATCTATCTATCTATCTATCTCATGCTGTCTATCTATCTATCTATTTATCTATCTAAACTGTAGGGTAGGAATATGTCGAACGTGAACAACGGCGGCTATGCCTCCCCTAGTCAGTTCCATAGTAAAGTATCCTCGTAATTGCATTAATCTTCCTAGTTGACATTCATGCAGGCGGTGTTAGCTGTGCCAAGGCTGTCGACGCCGCCGTCGACGGTGAATGAATTTGAGGGTTGGCAGCCAGAAATAGGCAGTTTTGTAGCAGTAACAGAGGCTGAGGGCAGAAGGGAAGAAGAGGAAGTGTTTAGTGAGGGGGCGATAAGAGCATGGCATGTGGGGAAAGTAGCAGATTGTTACGTAGAGGAAGATGTAGCTATGGTAGAATTGATAATGCATATGCACGGAACTGAGGATCGAAATACGCTAACGGGCACATACGGTCCTGCCCGATGTAGTAGAAGTGGAGTGTGGAGTTTTGGAGTTAATGGAAGCGAATCCAAAGCAAGGAAATCTGGATATACTTGGAATGATTGCAGAGCTTTCGATTTTTGGCTTACAACAGAGCAAAAAAATTCCAGCAGATAGCCAGGAAACAATCAGAGTGATTCTAGGTGAGCTGGAAATTCCAATTGAGCAGCAAACCAAACTTTCGCAAAAACGTTCCGGTGCGTTTTAGGTGAAATTAGGTACTTATAGGAATAAAATTCTCAACCTATTGCAACGTACTTTAATCTTGTGGATACATACACAAATATCGTATATCATTGAAATAAATATTAATAAGAGATGTACTTATGAATTATTTAATAACAGTCAACGTACTGGCAGCAGGGGGGGGGGAGGAGGGGGGGGGGGGGGTTGGAAGGGGGGAGGTAGCAAGGAATGGAAAATAATTAATTAAGCAATTACAAAACTTAAAAACAAATTGTAGCAAAGGAAAGTAACACTACTACTAGCTATAGCAGCAGGGTGCAGGGGTGTATTTAATATACATATATATATATATAGATATATATATATATGTGTGGGGGGGGGGGGGGGAAGGGAACCCTGAAGTTGGATGTGGAAAGGGGAGGCAAAGCATGCCGCAGTATGTGAATTAATACAGCAAACAAACATGATTTGAAACAATAGTAAATGGTACGAAGCTTAAAAGTAGTCGTGGTGGCGGTGAAAGTGGGGGGGGGGGGGGGGGCGGGGTGGGTTTTGTGTACGTGTGTGGGAAGGAGGCGGA
>WBZZ01003312.1:47500-57500 GCA_019918135.1 Paulinella micropora
AAAAATGGAAAAATGGACAACACATCGATAGCACTCACCCACCGTTCAGCACCTGAAACTGATGAGGATGTAGAGCGGAGAGTGAAGAAGAGAAGAAAAATAAATGACTTATTATTTCAAGAAGGACAATTAGAGAAATTGGTTGGAGATAATAAGTGTATTGATAAACAAATAAAGTCGCTTGAGGAAAAAAGAGACAAGAATGAGCAAGAGATAAAAGTGCTAAAGAAACACATAAAGAAAATAAAACAAGCAAGAGAGGATGTTGTTGCAGGAAAGGAAGCCACAAAAGAATCAACATTCTTAATTGAGGAAATGAGTAAATATAATAACTGGATAAATAAAGGACTAAATGTGAAGGCAGGAATAAATACGACGAATAGCATCAATTATGTTTTATTATGTATTACTAACAAAAGAATGAGACTAAATGATGCTATTTTATTCGTGAAAGAACAACAAAAGAAACAACAACAAATAACACAACAACCCATGTCCACAGAATGACCCCTTGGCAGGTAGGGTCTAAAACTAGCCTGTTTTTTTAAACTGTGTTTATAACACTAAATTATATCCCAAAAGTTGGGGCGAAAGCCCCTCTAATATCAAAAGAAATTTTATCTTTTATGTGTGTATGTGTAGGTAAGCAATGGCTGAAGAACTTACCGCAAAATTCCAAATGTTTGGAATGGGAAATTAAAAAGGTGGCAAGAAGGGCGGTTCAAAGAAGGGAGTACCAAAATCTCCTCAGAAGGTAGTGAAACAAGGCGACGTTTTGTGGTATTCAAGAAAGATGATTACTTACGCCATACGTTTGCACAATTCGCCCTGGTGCTGAAATTAAGAACAGTGAAGTGAAAGAAGCAAGTCTGTATTTTCGTTCATCCAACCAGCGACCGTGAGCACTATGTTGCTATTTGCGATGATGGAACATCAAGTGTCTTTCTTTCTCTTGATAATGCTACCAAAATCTCAAAAAAAACAAGGTAAGCGTCCAAAAGCGATTTTGAAGGCAACTTGGGTTGGGGAAGAAAGTCTTGTTGATTTTTGCAAGAAAGAAGCCCCGCCAGTCGAAGAAGCAGGCAAAGAGGCAGGCAAAGAGGCAGGCAAAGAGGCAGGCAAAGAGGCAGGCAAAGAGGCAGGCAAAGAGGCAGGCAAAGAGGCAGGAAAAGAGGCAGACAAAGAGGCAAGCGAAAACTAGATTTTCTTAATAAAAGAAAAATAACTATCTGGAACAATTCAATTCATTTAGTTTCAGGTTTTCAATTTTAATAACTTATAAATCCATAATTTCTTCTTTCTTTTTAATTCTTGCACTACTACGGACATTCTCCGGTTTAATATCCAGTGACTTTAATAATTCCTTAGTCTTTTTTTCTTTAGTCACTGCTTTGACTTTGTCGGCTAGTTGAGGTTTGACTTCATCCGGTTGTTCATCCATTTTAGACTTTAATAATTGTTGAGGGCAACTCATCCAAATTTAAAATCAACTTGAATCCTTTCAGGCCTTTAACTGTATATACTTTCTTAGAATACTGAATATCTCCCTTACTAAAAACTGTTCGTTCTAGTTTTTGTCTAACTGTTGAATTTTTCGGAAATTTATTAATAATACCGGCTCTGTATATTTCTTGGTCATTCTTCTTTTTACCTTCATAAACTTCCATAGGTGTGGCATTAATTGTATTATGATATGTATTGTTATAATTGTCAACAATTTCATAAAGTAAGGCACCCAAATAAAATCATCATTCACTTCCCACATCTAATTCAAATCGTTTCTTATTGTTCTAATAAATCTGTCTACTATTCCCATAGTGTGGTGGTCGCCTACTTCATTTGTTGTATGTTCAATTCCATTCTCTTTAAAGTATTCAGCCACTTGTCCTTTAAATTCATTACTGTTATCTGATTGAATTCTTTTAGGTTTCTGCATTTTTTTAACCTCCAATACTTCGCCTGTTGTTTTATTTTGATCGGTTCAATCTAACCACGACGAGAATAAACATTAATCATTACTAAACTAAAATTGCAGTTTTTTTCCTTTCTTAGTAGCTATTTTAGACATATCCATAAGGTCAATAAATACCTGGCTTAACGGTTCTGGCTCAGAAGCTAGTATAGTATTTCATTTTTTAGGTGCTTTAGATTGATGATGTATTTCAGAAGCTTCTTGAATTTTCTGTTTTTCCAGTTCTTCTTCATTTTGTGGAGATTTCACCTCCACTTGTGGTCCATCGCAGAGACGAGTCTCCGCACCTCAGGTCTTTGGTATATTATTACTAATATAATTTGTTTAATAATTCTTCAAACAGCCGGTCAGTGTATAGATTTTCCGAAGGAAAATCGGTTCGTTTTGTAAACGAACACTCTGATTTTCTACTTTCTCCAAATGTTTCATATTCAAGGTAGTTAATAAAGGCATCGTCAATAACGTAGTCATATTTTGGATACATACACAGCAAGCATTTCTTTTCCACATTGTTATGTATACAGTATTTAATCTCTTCTTTCCTTTTCCTAAACTGAACTCTACAAAGCAGACATAAACAGTAAGTCCGTCTCCCATCAAAACATATGAAATGTGCAGTTCGTGGCGACAGTGTCCGCAAGTTTTTATAGAAGACATAACCTCCGAGGGTTCTAATACTTTATCACACCTAATGCTTTATCTTTATATCTTACTCTTTCTTCCTTTTCTAGTTGAAAACAATAATTAGAACAAAAATAATACATATAAAACCAGTCAAAACTATCTTCAATCGCTGTAATCTGTCTGCTCGCTAAACACAGAGTTAATCCGCACACATAACAGCTATTGAAATCATATTCACGATGATTGTATAGATAGTCCATAATACACAAACGGACATCGAGTGGTAAATTTTTTATCTTATCCATCTCTCTTATTTTGGTGAAGCTTTTTTTTAAAAAAAGTTCCAAAACTTTAAAAATATCTTTGAAATATCATCGTTTTCTTTTTTTTTGGTTTCTCTGGTTGTTGATTGTACACATTCACTGATATGTTTGATTTCTTACCTCTACCCTTTTTAGGATTCGGTTCCTCTTCCTCTTCCTCCTCGCTGTCCTCGCTGTCCTCGCTGTCCTCGCTGTCCTCGCTTTCTTCCAATTCAGGCACTTTCTTTTTTACCGCTTTCTTCTTCTTCTGTTTGGTCTTAAGTTTCATACCCGCAACCAGTCGGGCTACAATATCAACAAAGTCTTGTTTAAATTCTTCTTCGCTTTGACTGCTTTCTTCGATCGGCTCACCATCCTTTCTGTCAATCATATCCTTCGCCAACTGTTTTTAACTGTATGGTTCATTTTTTTCGTCCTCAGTCATTTCTTCTACATTCTTACTCTCTTCCTCCGATAGTAGTTCCTTAGCACTCTCAATCTTTCTCTGCCTCGCTTTGCCTGACCGCTTCGCATTCGCAATCTTAAGGTTTTCTACTCATGCTTTGCCCAGTATACTTGTTTGCTATAGGTGGTATATTTTCCTAATTATAATATTTTTCTTAATATATAATAATGAGCCAATTCAAAAGTTTGTTATGCCTTACTGACTTAACCTGCGACTCGCTCGACATAGCCAACCTTGATTTAACAAATGCAAACATAGTGGGCTTAACTACCTCAAAGGTTAGTCAAGGTAGCCGTTTGTATTACACAGAGCAATGAGTAAGGGATAATGATGAGGTTAAAGCTTCAACTCAACACAGAAGCAATACTTCAAACCCGCACCAAACCAGTTTATATAATTTGACAGATACAACCATAACCACACCAGCGGGCGGTCAATTCTTAACATACAACAACATTGACGGTACATGGAAAAATACCGCCCTCGGTTCAATCGACACACTTTCTGATGTAGTCTTAACAACACCAATAGCACCAAACAGTTATATCACATATGATACCTTAAACTGGGTAAATAAAACATTTCCAATAGATGTTGATGAAGTCTGCAATATTAATATGGGAGGGTTAAGCATAACAGGAGTAAATTTATTAAATCCAATAGAGGTTTCTTCAATCATAACCACAGCGATATTTGATGAATCCTGATGCTTTTGACACACGGTTCGCGACTAAATCAACTACTAACTTAGCAGAGGGAACTAATGATTATCTATATTACACTGACGGTCGATTCGATGCTAGTCTCGCGACTAATCAACTACTAACTTAGCAGAAGGAACAAATCTATATTATACCACAGCAAGTGCTAATAGTATTACAGACTTTGACACACGGCTAGCTACTAAATCGACTACTAACTTAGCCGAAGGAACAAATCTATATGCTAGCTGTTTTCTCTTCCACTGCTTCAGAGGCAGACGGCGCTGCTTCCTCAGGCGCTTCAGCATGATCCCGGGAAATATCTACGTTGTTCACTTTCCTGCGCTTGCTTGGACGATGTGTTGTCCGTGACTTAGAGACAGTGTAATGTCTTGCGCCACTGTGACTGGTACCACCCATCCCCATGTGTCTTCGTATCGTCCACCTAGTTTGAGTGATTCTTCCTTGGCACGTACCGCAGTAACATAAATCTGTCATGCTTGCTGACACTCAGCTGTTATTTTCCTACCTGCACATCAGCACATATCACAAGGTGTAAATTGTCTTGACAGCATCCCGCATACCGGGTATTGGTGCCTCGACGCTCTTGATGATCTTATTGAGCCTCGTGTAGTTGATGCAAAATCGTTGCTTGCCATCCGGCTTTGGCGCAAGCCGAACCGGTGATCGGTACTCCGACCATGACGGTGCTATTAGCCGTTTAGCCAACATATCTTGGATCATTTCCTCGCAGATCTGCTCCTCCTTGTAACTGAGGCGCGATCCGCGGAGACGAGGCATCGTCTGTCCCACTTGTCGCTCTATCTTAGCAGCGGTGTGCGTCACCCCGCCGGCTACAAGCGGTCCAAACAGTGTCTTATTCTTCAGAAACTGAGCCTTGAGACCCCGAACAAAGTCTAGTGACCCTGACTGTCGTGCCAAGACTTCGTCGATGATCTCTTCGACCGGTTTTTTGTCTCTCGGGTCATCCGGGTACTCTAAGATGGCGTCCGGATCCTCAACCTCATCCTTCGCGTCCCTGCCTGGGTATCGCGTGGTGGACTGGTTGTCCCATGTTGCAAATTCCTGAAGTTCTATTAACATATCGGCGTATTGTTTCGCTGCCGACTTGTGAAAGAACACCGGAAAGATCTGAAAGGCAATCTCCCGCATGTCATCTACCTTTCGGGTCAGTAGTTTGGTTCTGTATGCCAGACCATCCTGCCTTGATCCTAATCGGAATGCCATGAGTGGTTTAGCCTGTCGACTAGGTATCGGTATCGGGTCATCGACCACCCTATCCAATACATCCATCCACCACATCACGGTGGGGTGTATCGGGAGTATAATGGTGATGTCTTCGCCCCGATCCAACCTGTCAGCCAGAAGTTTCGGCACCTTCGACAGGTTCTCGGGCTGTATAGGCTCCGATCCCTTGTACTATAGTTTTAACTTTTCCATCACATTATCGTCCTCTGTGACGTTTAGATGCATGGAAAACCAAGCTCGATTTGACCCTTATGAATTCATGTGGCCGTTTCTGCCCACCCCCATATAGGTAGGTTTGGTCAAAGCCGTGCCATGATTCATCCTGCTTTCGCAGCAGCAAGATTTGGGCCTCGCGCTCAGCTGCCAAATCCTCGAAGCCCGCCCATGGGCCGGTCCGCTCCGGGACATAAACATTCGTGTATACCCATGCTGTGCCAGCGGGCGTAACACGCTGCTGTGTCCGTATACCATGCGGTATGGGGGGTGCGGGCGGGATCAAGGTCACCTGCGCTCTCCCCCTATACGGATGATCTACCGGACGTTCTGGACTAGGGTTAAGTATGGGGTATTCCGCCACATGTCGGCCCCTTCCATACTTAATTACATCCTGCCCTAATAAAAGCTGAGCTTCCATCATCTTCAGATCAGGTTTATCCAGCACTATCGTTCCCGGGAAATCTGGCACTACCAAGACGTGTATTGTGTACGTCATGCCAGTCGGGAATTCCACCGTCAACGGTATACGACCATGATCGCACTTCTTCCGTCGTTAGCACCCCGGATATATCCGAGCTTCCCTTCGCGTGTGAAATCGAATAACTTTCCTAATTTATCTATAAATCTTTTTCCTGCGAAGGTGATTTGTGCCATGCTGTCGTTACCGGTGTCCAGGTGGGCGTTGAGCTCCCGCCAAAATAGACGGGTGTAGCTCATGTCCCTTGCCTCCGCTGCAGGGAGGTCCTGGGGTTCGGCTGTCGACATGAGGGCTTGTTGCAGTTCCCTCTCAGCATACCTGCGTGCCATCCGGCGTTGTGCATCGCCAAGCTTGTCCGCGTCCACCAAGGGTGTTAGTCCCATCTGGCTAACTACCGCCGGAGCAACGCTTGGGCCATCCCGTGGGCCTGGGAGCACTACAGGATTCTGTGCTGTGAATGGTGATGCAGTATATATGTTGTCTGCGTGTGGGGGGAGTGCATGGTCAATATGCGGTATATTCGGGTGATTAATATCGGAACCTGCCACCGTTCCCGGGGCTAGTCGAACACGACGACCGAGCAAAGACCGTTGAGGTGCTATTTGTTGTTTTGCCCTGGCTTTAATGTTAATCACCTTGTTCTCAAAAAGGGCTGTTTTCTGTAGTGAGGCGACTGGGATGGAACCTGCCTTGCTTACGCAGGTGTCCGCTGTGCGGACACGGCAACTTAGCCCGTCCATTTTACCATCATCCTCACTAGCCGCCTGTGCGACATCGTCTTCGGGTGGAGATGTGTGAGGGTCCGCCTGTACATTATTGCGGATGGTCGTCACCTCAGGTGAAGGTGTACGGCCACGACTACTGTTGTGCCCCTCTGTTATCTCTGCGCTCACCCCTGCCGTAGCAGTACTATTGACTGTGATCGAGGGGTCTGTGACCCCTGCAAAACTATCTACTTGCGGTGTAGAAGGGGGCTCAGCAACCCTAGCAGTCGGTGACTCGATACTGACTTGTGTCACCTGACCTGGCGTTGGTGTAGCCTCCATTCTTACTGTCTTATCTACTACTGGTGCGGGTGGGGACACAGCAACCCTAGCCGTCGGTGACTCAATATCGGCTTGTGTCACCTGACCTAGCGTTGGTGTGGCCTCCGTTACCATCACCCTATTAACTAGTGTTTCTGTTACTACTGCGCCTGTCCCGACAACTAGTCCATCACCCTCTGCGGTGGCTATCGTTTCCAACGGGTGTGCAAAACGCACCCGCTTACGTGTCCCGGGGAGTGTCCTTTCCGTTGATTGTCTAGGACTTGAATTTGCGCTTCTTGGAGGACTTGTGTCCTGCTGGCTGGCCTTGGCCTGCATAACACATGTGACGCATTGCTTGCGTTTGCGTTTGCGTTTGCGTGCTGTGGGCTTACCCATCTGGCTCAGGAGTGTCTCCTGACCGGGCATATATGCCGCGAACTTGTCGGCCGCCGGGAATCGTCTCTTGAGCATTTCGGCTTCCGCATCGAAGGCGGCGCACCAACTCGCCACGTGCCCGTTTGGCATCAGAGAGACCCGTCCGTGTTCATCAACGTCCGGGAATGGCAAGTTCATGTGTGCCTGCTGTTTCGGGCAAGGCACCCAATCGCCATCTTCCGGCCTCTTGACTTTCGACTCTCCCGCCTTGTATCTGCGTATATACCGCCTCATCGCTATTGGGTGCTGTGGGGTGCCAGGGAATGTGTGCCATCGTTGACACGACTTTCCCATGAGGCAAGGCCACACTCAAAATCGACGTTCTGGTAAGCGGTTAAAAGCCAGTGGGTGGTGAAAATAATCACACAAAGTATTAGACTTGACCGTTGGCGGATTGCCAAGGTCGTCTAACCTCTGTACCCCGTACGGGCATCCAGCCGGACCAGGGTCGATGGCTAATGAGCTGAGAGGTTGATTGGTTTGCCGTGGGATTGTACGTGTTTTCTTTTTCTTTGTCGCCGGCTAACCGGCGGTGGTGTGTCTGGCTAACCGGCAGGTGTGGGAGGTAACATGGGGGGTGGTATGGGCGGTGGTGAGTACATGGGCATGGTAAACTGTGGTGCTTGGTACGTATGCGGTGGCGATGTCAAGCCCACCGGTGGTGGAGAATGAAACCCCGAAGTAGATTGTTGGGCATATGGGTTAGGGCTACCCCGCTGGAGAAGATGTAGATGCGTATGGGTTTGGAGAATGTCGCGGCCCCTGGCCCCAATACGGGTTCGAGGAGCTCGATGAGGTCGACGACGATGACCAGTATGGGTTAGGTGAACTCGAGGGGGATCTCTGATAGGAGCTGGACCCCGTATAAGAGTGGTCTCCCCATGAGGTGGATGTGACGAAGGACAGTATGTCGAACTGTGGTTTGCCTTGGCCTGATGATCAGGCAACGACAATCCCACAGCCTGCATGGCCTGCAGCAAGATGTTTGCCCGCCGCATACGTTCGTCCTTGTTCGCTTTAGAGCCGAAGATCCTCTTCACAAAAGTTGCATCCCACGCTGATACTTCGACCAATCGGTCAACGCGAAAACTCTGAAGCGAGAATGCGCGGTCATCGGCATCCTGTGCCTGTGACAAGACGTTGCATATGTATCTTTCCCCCGTTGTTCGGCCTTTGGTGGTCGTTGCTCTAGCGATGCCCTTAAGGACTGCCACTAGTAACATCGCCAAATCAGCGCGAACTAGGGGCGTGATCAGCTTTTGTGGAAGGTCCACGATTTCGTTGTGTGGCACATCGGCTTCCCACATACGTTGTGCCATTGCCGACACCAGGTCGGCGACGATAACAGGGTCGCACATGAAACCCCAGTTGGCCCCCTTTACAAATTGTTCGAGCAGGTAATGAGGTCGGCCGGGAGGCTTCAATTGTCTCCCTTGAATCAGTCGGCCCGCTTCCTCATCCCATTGTGGCCATTTGTGCGTTAACAAGTCTTGGGATGCCCAACGACTGGCTTTGTTGGCTAACATCTGTTTAGTGTCTGCAGCGGTTAGACTGAACTGTCCAATCGTGCTGTCTAGACACGTATAGCCCAACAAAAGCAAGATACCTTCGCCATAATCAATATTGACTTGCGGGTTATACTTGCCATAGTCAAAAGTTGTGGCCTTGTCAAGCCGAGTCAGAGCTCGTTCGACCAATTTGTCGTTCGCTTTCTTTTGTTCTTCCGTGGTGTTTGAAGGTCGGTTGTGTCCGCCACCCCCTTGGTTTCCCTGGGGCGGGACAACTACCGCCTTGTGAAAGAAGACGAATGTCGTTCCCTCTGGCACGACAGTTGCTCTGCCATCATTGCCATATGTGACATGAACCTCGTTCGCTAGGCAAATTCGGAGGATGTCACTGATGGTCTGTGCTACTAACTCGCACATAGAGAGGAAGTTGCACCAATAGAGCTTACTGCCGGATGGGGAGCGATTTTCTTCTCCAGCGCCTTACCACCTCTAATAGCCTTCTCAAACACCATGGTGGCCTTGAAGTATTTGAACTTCGTTGCCATCCTACTCACCCAGGTCCACTGATGCTGTTCGATTGTATCAAGCAGCTCGTTAAGGGTGTCCCGGGCTTGGGCAGCTGCTGTTGAATCGTCCTCAGAGGGGAGAAGCTGTTTCTTCCAGCTCTTGTGCTCTGTGAGGGTGAAATTGCAACCGCAGCACTCAGGTTTCGTACTGAAACTATATTCGAAGCTTGTATCTCCGAGATAAACACCAGCAACCCTGCCGAGTTGGGCCACTTTGTGTCTGTAGCTAGTTCTTTATCTGGGTCCTGCGTGAAAGGAAAAGTGAGAGAGGGTTGCAGATCCTTTTTCTCAACGAATAAGGTATTCAGCAGCGCTGGGTACCTTTGGTGGTTTATCTGCCACGCTTCGTCTAATAAGGAGTCACGCACGGTTGCTAGAACCCTGTAGAGGTCCATAACATGATGTATGGTAGCGGTACCATTTGCAGTAAGGCTC